>JAJONR010001753.1:0-101432 GCA_029582245.1 Solanum etuberosum
GGGGGAATGGAAAATTCTCAAAGTAACATAGCTTGGATTCGAAAATTGTATGGTTACATGGCTAGGTATGTGTCAAAATCTCCTAGAGCTGCTTATTTTAACTATAGAGATCTTGATTTGGGAGTGAACAACAAAGAAAACACAAGCTATGAACAAGCAAGAGTTTGGGGAGTGAAATATTTCAAGAACAACTTTGATAGATTGGTGAAAATCAAGACAAAAATTGATCCAACAAATTTCTTAAGGAATGAACAAAGTATTCCTCCTCTACTATCTTAAGCTTAGTAGTAATTAATTTATGCACTCTACAAATAAATTCTTTTACGTATATGTATACAACTATAGTAGTGAAAAATAAATGTTGCCACGATGCGTTTCAAAGATCGTGTAGGAATGAACAAGGTTTTTTTTTTCTTCTAAAAATGCCCTTTTTAACAACAAAATAATATGACAATGATGAGTCATTTAATCAAATAAATGGTTTCATCTTATTGATCCACATAGAGTTGTAAATCAAATCCAACGACCCGTCCTATTTTAATGTTTGATAGCGTATTCTGATTTCAAATAACTAAGCTATAACTTTTTTTCTATATCAGTTTCTATACTTCGTAACTTAAACATCAGGTTAATAAAATAATGTCAATATTCACAACATATTTTAAATTCAAATGACATTAAGTTGTTTCTTATTTGAACTAGGTAAGAACTCCCAATATTAAATAATTTAAAACTTACTTTAGTAGGAATTTATTTGTATTAATTAATTGCCTAATGTTCAAAACTTTGAAATTAATTGAAAAAATCATATATGAAAAAAAACTAAACATCTTTGTTGAATAAGTTTCAATTCGATAGAAATAGATTTCATGTTTTATATAAACGTTATTTCATATAAATTGTTGGTTGAGATAATTTTTCCTTTTTCGATATTTGGGACAGTGGTGATGGACAGTAGCACCAGTATCATAGTTAAAATAACATTATGATTTTGAGAACAAATAAGATCAAATTAATATCACTAAAGATCAACTCCAATTAATATAACATAAGTGTCGTATTTCTTATATTAGGTTTTTCAATATTTTATTATTTGTGGAATTTATGTCTACATGACATAAAAAATTAACAAAAAATATTTTTAAATGGCCATATGTATATGTAATGTATCAACATGTATATAATGTATCAATATTGTATAAATAGTGTATAATCGTGTTCAGATGAATGTAAAACTATGTAGAATTAGAGAATTTATATATAGTATATACACATTGTTGATACGATAAGATATGCATCGCAGACCAATTTTCTTAATCCCAACCAATTCAAATCTCCTCTAGATATAGTCCCAAAATTTAGATATGAGCTCTTCTCTATGTTTTGCTTCTATGATCCGAAAGTTCTCGCGAAGAGATCAATAAGATGTTGCTCTCCTTCACTCTTTCTTTTTCCGCTTTACTAATCTTTCCCTCTAATGCGGACTGGGCGGCGATGGGCGCGAGAGGAAGAAACCTAAGAGAAGGTGCTTGTCTCTTAGGTCATTTTCGTCAATGCAACACAAAAAAAGCGTCCTTTTTTTGTATGATCCATGTATCAAATTTTGTTATTTTTCACAAAAGTTCATTTGATTCAAAAAGATGCTTTTGTCATATCCTGATTTTTTTTACCCCCTCCTTCCTATATTGTCTTTAGGTTAAATTCCTTTTGATATATTATTTATCCGAAATGATACATATTTACGATACATCAAATTTTAAAATTGAATTTTAAGAAGTTTTAAATATGACTGACATGAAGGACTAAGGGGAATGAAGAAGGAAAGCAACAAAGAGAGAAGGAATAAGAAAAAGAAAGGAAGATAAAGAAGGTACATCACAAATTCACAATCAACAAATATGGCCACATGACTAATTTTAATAATAAATAATAATTAGGTTATTTTGGGTACGGAATTTGGACTTATTGAACATTTTGTCTAATTTTATTAAATAATTTTACTTACTTATTTAATCTTTTTGATAAAATTTCTAACTTCGCTATCATTTTATATGTAGAAATTTATAACAATATTTTTCCATCCGATAGAGTCTAAAAAATTTATTAGCATCTTTATCCATATTTATCATCTAAAGGTCAAAATGGATTTGGTCAATGATAATTATGGGACAATTTACATATAGGAAGTTTGACACAAAAAATTCTATCACGGATTAGGAAATGTTTTATGATTAGAGTTAGGTGAAGACATAATACTCCCTCCGTTGATTTTTAAAATGAATTTTCACTTTTACTTATCATATTTAACATATTAAGGTATCGTAATAAATTACACATATTAATTATTATTTTTTATGAGTCTGTGCAAATCCAAAATGAACAACGAAATATTTTTGTATGCAAAGTTCAATTTTGCTTTTTTAAAACTAGTAAAAGCAAATTCTATAATTTCTTTTAATTTCTTCCTAGCTAAGACTCTATAAATAGAAGTTCTTAGTTTCCATTTTCCCCAACATCCATAATCAATTATGACTAGTTTCAATAAGTTAACAATATTTCTCTTTCTCTCAATTTGCCTTTCATCATCATATTCATGGGCTAACAATACCCATGATGACTTTCTTGAATGCCTTTCTTACAAAATTAACAACTCAAACATAATATCACAAGTCATCCACACTCCTAAAAACTCATCATATTCCACCATTTATAACTCCTTTTCAGATCGTAACCTAAGGATAACCTCTGACTTCAAACCATCAATTATTTTCACTCCTAATGATGAATCTCAAATCCAGGAAGCTATATATTGCTCCAAGAAACATGGCCTACAAATTAGAATTCGAGGTGGTGGACATGACTATGAGGGACTTTCATATATTTCTGAAACCCCTTTTGTCATAATTGATCTTAGAAACCTAAGATCAATCTCCATAGATACTGAAGACAAGACTGCTTGGATTCAAGTTGGCGCGACCCTAGGGGAAGTTTACTATAGAATCGCAGAAAAAAGTACAAAATTGGCCTTTGTCGCTGGAGTTTGCCCAACTGTTGGTGTTGGTGGACACTTTAGTGGTGGAGGCTATGGAATGATGTCACAAAAATTCGGAACTGCTGCTGATAACATCATTGATGCAAAATTAATCGATGCTAATGGACGAATCCTGAATCGAAAATCAATGGGTGAGGATCTCTTTTGGGCTATTAGAGGGGGTGGAGGGACTAGTTTTGGTATCATTATCTCATGGAAGGTGAAATTACTTGATATTCCAGAAAAGGTGACTGTATTCAACGTGACACGAATGTTGGAACAAAATTCCACTCAACTTGTTTACAAATGGCAACATATCGCAGACAAAATTGATGACAATCTCCTCCTCAGGATCTTCCTGAGGAGTAGTGAATCTCCTTTCCAGCGTGGACAAAGGACTGTCCACGCCTTCTTTACTACAATGTTCGTTGGAGGAGTCGATGACCTCCTCCATGAAATGCAAGATAGCTTCCCAGAACTAGGGTTAGTGAAGGAAGATTGCATTGAGATGAGTTGGATTGAATCTATACTCTTCTTTGTCGGTTTCCCTAGGGGCACATCAATTGATGTGTTACTAGATTTGAATAACTCAACTTATCAAACCAAATTCTTCAAAGGTAAATCAGATTATGTCCAACGTCCAATTTATATAAATGGTCTGAAGGTATATGGAAACTATTCAACCAAGTAGGCGAATACTTTAGTCCCTACGGAGGAAAGTTGACTGACATCTCAGAATATGAAACATCTTTCCCTCATAGAGATGGAAACATATTCATGATCCATTATGGGGTGAATTGGGGGGAATAATATAGGATTCTTCAAAGGGAAATCAGACTATGTCCAACACCCAATTTCTGTAAATGGTCTTGAAGGTATATGGAAACTACTCAACCAATCATCAATAAAGAACTCGAATGCCATATTACAGTTTAGTCCCTGGGGAGGAAAGTTTAGTCAAATATCAGAATCTGAAACTCCTTTCCCTCATAGAGCTGGAAATATATTTATGACCCATTATGGGTTGAATTGGGGGAATATTGAAAATTCTAAAAGAAACATAGCTTGGAATCGAAAACTTTATCGATACATGGCTAAGTATGTGTCAAAATCTCCAAGAGCTGCTTATTTCAACTATGGAGATCTTGATTTAGGAATGAACAACAAAGGAAACACAAGCTATGAACAAGCAAGAATTTGGGGAGTGAAATATTTCAAGAACAACTTTGATAGATTGGTCAAAATCAAGACTAAATTTGATCCAACAAATTTCTTCAGGAATGAACAAAGTATTCCTCCTCTATTATCTTAGGCTTAATTAGTGGTAAATTATGCACTATGCAAACCAAAGCCATCACCGTTTGTTGTTGTTGTTATTTTTTGTTGTTAGTAATATAACCGGGTTTTCGATAACTTTATTTAATATGAAACGGCTAGCTTTTTCATCTTTAAACATTCCTATGATAAGCGAAGAGTTATTTAATATCATCAGTTGATGTCTATAAATAAGGCTTGAAAAATAAATGTAGTCAAGATGTTCCAAAGATTGTGTAAGATATACTCATTTCATTCCATATTAATTAGTTGTCCACTTTTATCGTTACACATTTCTTAAAAAATTATAAATACAAATGTTAGTTTTACTAATTTATCCCTTTAGAATTTTTTTGGGGGATCGGACTTCACAAATTTGTTTACACTTTCAAAAATAACTAATGGTAGCCTGTAGGGGCTACGGGGGATTTAATTAATTTTATGTTGATTTATAAATTAACAAATAATTTGAGATAACTATTTATAATAAGGTGGACAATTGATTTGAAACGAAGAGAGTACATATTGTTTTCTCTCAATTCAACACTTACTCTCTATTTCGCGTGGTAAAAATCATTCTGTAGACAATAAAATTCACGTCGAGAAAACAATAATCAAAAACGGAAAAGCGTCGCAACAATCGTATTTATTGTTTCAAAGTGCAAGTGGTACAATCTCTATGATTCTTCTGAATTCGCCTTTTCAGATATAATTCAAGGTCTCTTGAGCTTGAGCTTGAATTTTGTTCTTGTTCTTGGACTTAATCTTGGATTCAAGGGCCTTTGAAGCTTCTTCTTGAATCTTTGATGAATTTGAACTTGAACTTGATCTTGATCTTAACTTTTACTTGAATTCAAGGGTTTGTTCTTGAATTTGTCTTAAACTTGATCTTGGATTTAAGGGATTTAAAGCTTGTTCTTGAATCTTCGATGAACGTGAACTTGAACTTTATCTTAAAGATTACTTGAATTCAAGGGCTTCGTGCTTGTTCTTGAATCCGAAGGTCTTGATGTTGATCGTTCTTGTACTTGAATGCTTGAATTTCTTAAACTGGTATCAAGGGGTAAATTAGTAGTTTTTTCACTGAATCAATCTTTGATACCATCAGAGGAGTATATATATACTCTAATATTATCAAGAAGTAATTTAGTAGTTTTTCACTAAAGTAACTTTTTCTACATTGATACCTTACTGGTATCAAGTATAAATTTAGCTAAAATTGATATCATTAGGGTATGTGTATATATATATATATATGGGAAAAAGGTCTGATATACCCCTCAACTTTGCCATTTAGAACCGATTTACTCATCGTTATGAAAGTGGCTCATATATACCATTACCGTTATACAAATGGCTCACATATACTCTTACCATTACAAAAGGAGCTCAAATATACTCTTCATCTAACGGAAGTGAAAAAAATAGCTTTAAAATTTATTTTATTGACTTTAAATTTTAGAAAAATTAATGTGGGGTTATATATATATGATCCTTCTACAAAGTTCAAGGTATATTTTAATCTTTTTCATAAAAAAATTATTTTGTGACTTCTTTGATTATCATTATTCGAGTTTCTTAATCTTTTTTTTATTTCATTTTTTAGTGTAAAGAAAAAATTTAAAACTAATCTTTTTGTGGCTATATTGTAATTTAGTTTTTGTATTTGCAAAAATTAAATTTAAAAATGGGGAATCTATAATAAATTTTACTAGAAAATTAGTGAAACATAAATAAATTTGACCATCAAAATAATAAATTTAAATTAGTTGTTGAAACAAAAAAAGTCAAAAAAAATATGTGAGGGGAGGATCAAATATACTCCATATGGATTATATTTTTTACAAAAAAATAAAAAAATAAATTAAAATTAATTTTCTAACTTCTGTTAGAGGAAAAGGGTATATGTGAGTCATTTGTATAACAGTAGGGGTATATATGAGTCATTTTCATAACGAGGAGTATATCAGCTCTAAATGACAAAGTTGAGGGGTATATCAGACCTTTTTCCCTATATATATATATATGGCAACTATCCAGTTACCATTCAATTTACCAGTTAGTTGAGAAGATTGTAATTGGCATATTAGTTATAGTATAATTTTTCATACGTGAACCTCATTCCCAAAGTTATAAATATGATATAAATTTTAATATATGTAATATACATGTATAAAATAAATGTCCAAAATTATTATATGTTTGAAAGATCAAAGTGGATCTGGTCAAACATATATTTTGAAATTAAAAAATAAATAAGTCATGTTTTAAAAGATTTTATCCATCGTTATAACATATTACAACCATATTATTTTTTTAAAAATAATAAATAATAATCCATGTGCATCGACAGCTTCTATATAAATAAATAAACATGATTAGAAAATGCTACATATATTCTATGCGTACCATGTAGTCTTGGTCATTATTAGCAAATTTATAGAACTAAAATATGAGATACGTGAATTTGTAGTCTCTTCATAAAATTAGATATTATATATATATTCTACAATTCGTATAACATTATCAATTGAACCTCTTGTTATTTTATTTATTTTTAAAAAAAAAAAAAACAAGACTGCTTGGATTCAGGCTGGCATGACCCTAGGGGATTTTTATTATAGTCATAGAAAAAAGTAAAAGATCTTATCATCTCATGGAAGGTGAAATTACTCGATATTCCAGAAAAGATAACTGTATTCAATGTGGGACGAACATTGGAACAAAATACAACTCAACTAGTCTACACAAATGGCAACATATTGCAGACAAAGTTGATGACAATGTCTAACTCAGGCTCTTCCTGAGGAGTAGTGAATCTCCGTTCAAGCGTGGACAAAGGACTGTCCACGCCTTTTTCAAAACAATGTTCGTTGGAGGAGTGGATGAACTCCTTCACGAAATGCAAAAAGAGGTTCCCGGAACTAGGGTTAGTGAAAGCATTCAAAAAAAATTGATCGATAAGTAGTTCAAATTTCGTATAAACTACAATTCCTTGTATCAAACAACTAGGCAGGGTGTTCCTTTTACTGTTTATGGCCATTATCAGTATCTTTTACCTTTCTCTTCATCCCACCTTTCCCTGCTCGCTTAGGTGCCTGCAATCAAAGAAGATGTTTTTATAAAAGATCAAACACCAAGCCGCCAACGTTGCCCATAATAAAGCCAAGAACACAAATTATCCAGGATTGTAGTTCTTATAGCTGTGTTAAAAGAAGATATAATCTTTTTGATATAGTAAAAGATTATCTAATCATTTCCTTCAGTACCTACATCATGTTCAGACTCGGATCATATCTATATGAATAAACAGAACTTCATCGATCTGACATAGAATTAAGAAGAGAGACATAATACAGTAATACCTAACCCCACAATCCACAAGTTTACCATTCCTTAACCAAGCAAGGAAGACATTCGATCATATCATCATGTTGACAAGACTCGAGTAGTAGAACTTGCTAGTTCAATTTCTAGTGGTAACATGAATGTAAAATCACCAACACATACAGCTTAGTGCAAGTAGAGGCTGGGGAGGTATACCTCAGCTGAAAATGTTTTAAGAGGGTCTCTGCTTCTTTTGAACCTTCCCTTTGATCCTTTGCCACGAGATGGATTAGTATTGCCCATTGCAGCTCTGGCCAGCTTCACAATCTTGCTAGCTTCTTGTGTTGCTGGATCCAATAGGTAGTCAGGTACATCACGTAGGTGTGGGGCAGGTGCTTTCTTGCTTAACATCTTATCATGCTTCAAAAGATCTGCCCAGAACATTTGAATATAATGAGTCCTAGAATGTTCACTCAAAGTACATCCACAAACTACAGCTTAATTACCTAAGTCTTTTGGATTATCTTGGAAATGAGCCTTCAATCTGGATAAGACAAGCGGAAAAAGTACTTAATACAGATTACAAGTCAAGCACACCAAAATACAATCATTGAAAAATCATAAACCAGTAACTAGAGGCTCGGAAAGTGCCTCCTAACAGAGAAGTGAAGAATAATAACAAACAAATAACTATATGAAAGCAAACAATTAATCTACAAAATAACTATATGACAAATATTT
Organism: Solanum etuberosum; assembly: GCA_029582245.1. Lineage (NCBI taxonomy): Eukaryota > Viridiplantae > Streptophyta > Magnoliopsida > Solanales > Solanaceae > Solanum > Solanum etuberosum. The sequence goes on from JAJONR010001753.1 coordinate 8,414, forward strand.
TAACTTCTTCCCAAAAGTATAGTTTACACCAGCTTCAACATATTATGTGACATTCAAATCATTTGATAAAGTATGAGTCATTCAAATCTTGAATTTCCTTGCAAAGAAATCTGAATAAATTTTCAGCAGATATGCATCATAGAGTTGAGAGTGAGTAACCACCCCTTTTTAACTGAAAGAACTTCTATTCGAGTGATGTCTGAATCAGAACAATAAGGCTGTCATCACATTTCTAAACAACTTAAAGTGATGAACAATGTGAAGGTCCTTAACTCCTTATCAGAAAAAAAGAATGGGATGAGGAGGACAATAACACCTATTTTGGATGGAAACATGACAATTATTCTTGGACAGAAAACATGGTAATTAAATAAAAGAATCTGAGCTATATTTTCAGTAATTGTCAGAAATAAGCCCAATAAGCAAAGGATAAGTATGTGACAAATAAAAAAAGGAAAATAAGCTATTCAAAGGAGAAAAAAAAAGAAAAAAAAAGAGTAGCTTACTTTTGAGAATTAAGAATCTCATTCCTCAGATCCTGAGCCCGTGATTCTCTTACCGCAATTTTTGTAACACTCCTTGCAACATCCTATATAAAAGATGGCAGTCAAGCTATCTAGACTTCCAAAACAAAGAAATCGGCAGGAGCGCACCAGTATACAATTCAAGTTAACTGTTTTCCGTAAAAATATATGTATATATATATATATCTTTACTTCCTTTTGTCCTGGTGATGGCGGTGAATGTGATGGGTTTGCAGTAAACCAACTTATTAAAAGTAGTCACATGAGTTAATTTTACTGCATGGATCTTCTTGTATAGTCAAAGCATGCTTGTGCATCAAGAGGTTGACAAAATATGGACTTATTAATAATCTGTTTATTTACAAATTGGTGCATCTGGACATACAACTCCAATTTATTCATGATTAACCAATTACGTTCACTTTTTAAACGCTCTATACAACTGAATGTAACATCTAAATATTTGTCTGTTTCTTTTCACAAAAAGCATGCTCAAGATAGTTAAAGCAGGAAGCATTATATACCTCTGTAAGACACTCACTTGATAACCTTAACTTCACAAAGTTCACTGCGACTGGGACTAGGTGACACTCCTAACTCTGCCAGGCTCCCAATAGATACTTATCACACAATGACTACTGAACTGTCCTTTAATAGAAATATAATTGATGAAACTTTTACCTCAGCTCGGTAACGCAAAGACTCCACTGCATTTTTACTCAGCAATGGAAATGGGGCAATAAACTGTGACACCTTGTCTTCATTTTCCCCCAGTAAAGATTTAATCTCTTCAAATATTTCTGTCTCTTCATCAGAAACCTGTAACAAAACAAAGACCTGGTCATAAAGGCAGAAAAAAACATAGTTTTCTACTATATTCGTCGGAAGAGAATTCATAGGAAAGGAAGAATAAGTAATGTTAGAGAAGATGTATAAAACCAATTCCCCAGCCTATGATCTACAAAGCCATGCCTCTCTCAAATGAAAAACAAATTCAGAGAGTAGATGAAATAAGAACTTTGGGTAATTTGTTAATGCCAAGAGCGAAATTCTATGAATCAGCAGTTCAACACTTAAAAACCAAACAACATTAAAACACATAACCTATAATCCAATAAGTAGTCAACTAAATTATATGCTAGCAATCACAATTGTACATCAATGACCTCAGACATGTCTTCAAAGTACTCACAAGAGAGACAGATGCTCCAGTATTATATGCTCTTCCAGTACGTCCAATTCGATGTACATAGCCTGCAGCTGTTTGAGGCATCTCATAATTTATCACCTGTTCATAATAAACCATAAAGAGAATATGGAGTATTAGGTCTATGCAAAATCCAGAACTTCTATTCAGACTTGGTTGTATATCCTCTATCACTGAATGGCTCAACGGGAAATGATAACAGAAAAAGAACATCAGCTGCCAAATGGAGGACAACATTCCATAAAGAACACAACAAACTTACAGTATGCACATTTTTGAAGTCTATCCCTCTGACCACACCAAACTCTGCATCCAATTTATGCTTTCGATGTTTTTTTGATTTTTTTCGCTCACTGCCATTTTGATCATCAACCTGTTCCTTCCCTTCTGATTGACTTTCATCAGTCGCAATCAAGTAATCAAATAGCCCAGCATTAAATTCCTGATTAGAAAACGAAAATTATGAGACTAGTGCAATAGTAGACTTCACAAGAAGGTTGAACAATAACAAAAGCCATACAACAGGTGTGCATTTCTTGGCATTCTACACTCATATGACAGACCTCAAGGATGTGTAGACGAGAACTCTGAGGCAGCTCGGCATTTAACACTGCAGACTTGATCCCAAACTGCAAAAGAATAACCCAGATTTCAAAAATACTATCAGGAACACCTCAGGCAGGCAGTAAGTATAGCATCGGAAACATAGACCAATAACCAATAAGCACTCAGAAGATTACAGGTCATAAATGTAGCCTTATAGAAAATAGTTAACATAGGGACCTGCAGCCAGTTTGGCCAAGCTTTTGGGAACACTAAAAGTGCTTATCTTTAAAAATGGAGGTGTTTGGCCAAGATTTTAGGGAGAAAATAAGTGCTTTCCTAATGCTAAAAAAGTTTTTTTTTTTTTTACCAAAAGTACTTTTTTGAATGAGAAAATACACTTGGAAGAACTTTTTGAAACCTTGGCCAAACACTAGCTGCTAATCAAAAGTGCTTTTAAATTGATTAACCTAATACAAACTGCTTCTTACCAAAAGTAGTTTTTTTGAAAAGCACTTCTCAAAATAATCTGATTTTAGAATATTGGCGAAACAGGCTGCTATTGGGTTTTGTACAAGTCAAAGCTACACTTTTGCACATCCAGCCGATCCACGACTCCCAATAACTTTCAACTATGATTGAGCACAAACAAACAAAAAAAACACTCCCTCTATGGGCTGCACCATCTAGTCATCTACATAGACTGGGAGGTATAACAGAACTAACTTCAACAATTCCTAAAGATGTGCTTTAAAAAAAAAAAGTAATAACATAATAATTATAATAACAATAAGAGAAGAACAAAGAAGTTTCAAGTGGCAAAGATGTTTTGGTGCTTCTAATAGAGGTATTCATAAGATAAGTCTGACATTTTACATAGTACAACATTTATAAATTGATCACATGTCCTATGATAATTAGTGACATCATGTACATGGATGTACCTGCTCAAAGAATAGTTTGAGTCTAAAACTCATGTCAATTGAATTTGTAAATATCAAGACTTTTTTCTGAACCAACTCAAGCTTCAAGAGGGCAAGGATATGGACAAGCCTATCACGAGCAGCACAAGAAATCTGAACAAACAGTAGAAGTGGTCGTTAGAGACACGAAACCATAAGAGAAAACAATAGCATAGAACACCAACAATACACAGTTGTTGAGGTGTATATTTGTTGTTGTAATAGGACGTCTAAAACAAAATAATGTCCTGTCCTGGGCAATGCCTCTGCCTACTAGAAGGTAGTGTCATAATATGGCACTTATCCATCACAAAAGGTTGAAAAGTGTGTGACGATTGAACATATAATTTACCATTTAGATGACTCCTAAGTTCCACACCTTAGCACAAAAGATGCAGCTTCTTAGTCAAGTATTACAGAAACCAAAAGTATGAGGATTACTCTTATCGAATTAAACATATTTATATAAAGTACCAAGACGGCACCAAAATTCTCAATGAAAAAGTGTTGAAGAGAGGACAGACTACTAAATCAGTTACTTCTATTGAAGGTGTATACTTACATAAAATTGCTGAACATTTTTTGGGATAATGTCATCCTTTGTTTCTCCCACCTCAGGCAAGGTTAGGATGTAGGGATTGTGTAAAATAAGCTTCTTCAGCTTTTCAACGTCAGAACTGCAATGTAACACGACTAAAAAAGTTCATATCCAAACCTTGAGATGGGGGACAAAGATGGGAAGTGAGATGGTGAAAACCAGCATAGGCGACAGTGGAAGAATCAGCAAGAATTTGCTTGACATATATATGTGAATATAGTAAGGCGAGCATACCTTGAGGTTGCAGACATCAGAAGGCACTGGCAACGTCTTGGTACATGAGATGTAAGAGCTTTCATATCATCTTCATATCCATATGACAAAAGAAGATCTGCCTGATACAGAAACATAATTCTCAACCTCATGTCCTTTCGGGTGAATACAATCAAACAGAATCCAATCCAATTCTAATGCAAACATTCAAATTCAAAAATGAAATAGAAAAGATATGAAATCAAAAAGTAACTATCACTACTAAAGGTGGGTCATAAACCTTATCAGATACCAGAGTCAATTGTATCTAGTAAGTTTTACCTTATATTGGATATGAACCAATGACTCTCACCATACAAAAGCAGACCTTTACAGCAAAAATTTTGAGATTTTAAACAATGCAACTCATACATCAGCAAAAAGTCTTTCAACTAGAAGAAGTTCAGAGGAACAATGTTACATAAACTAACCCACCTCATCGAGAATGAGAATGGACAGAGAATCTTGAATAGCTTTCGCTTGAATAACTCCATTTGACAAGCATGTCTGTATACAAGCAGGAGTAGATATAACAATTTCCGGAGGCCCCGCCAAAGTAGTTCTCTAAAACCATAAGATAATAAAAAATTATCACTTTAGCACATACCCATAAAGATTAAAACTTAATAATCAGCAAACAATTGCGAACAAAAGAAACCAACCAATTCAGAAACAGACATAGAGCTTGTCAATTGGACAAGCCTTAATTGCACTCTACATAGTTCAATCAACGAATTAGCCTCCGAACAAACCTGAACAACAACAAACACAAATTAAAATAAACCCACAAACTCAACCCAAAAAAAAACCCAAAATAATAGCAAAAAGTTTCAACCTGTTGACACAATTCCCTTGTAGGTACAAGAATCAATGCAGTAGGAGCAAGATTCTTGACTGAAGATGACTGAGTAAAAAGCTTGTGAAGTAAAGGAAGGAGATAAGCATATGTCTTTCCAGAACCAGTCTTAGCTCGAGCAACCACATCTTTCCCTTCCTAAAAAAAAATAATAAAAAATAGACATAGCCAATGAAATCAGCTCTACAAACAAAACTGCGAAGAGGATGAAAGTATTGTAAACTTACGAGGATTAGAGGAATAGCAACTCGCTGAATAGGAGTTGGTTTATCGATAGTTTTCTTGGTTAAGGCACGGATGAGACGAGGGTCAAGTCCCAATTCTTCGAAGGTTTGTTCTTCTTCTTCCTCCTCCTCAACTCTTCCTTCTTTGTTCATTCTCTGGTAGGCGAGGGTTTTGGGTTTCAAAGAGTTAAAAGGGGAAGACTACACCAAGGGTTTAAGGAATTGCCTAAGCGCGGCTACTAACTTTTTATACCCTCCGACCTCCGATATATTTTGGGATTAAAAATACCGTTGATGTTATTTGATACAAAGATTAATAACGTATGGATTAGTAATGTTTGATTCATTGTTTCTCACCTCATCTTGTGTTTGGATTAAAATTCTATAAAAAAACGTATTTCCTATTATACCCTTGAATTATAATGTAATTGGGTCAAGATAGATAATTGCCGGACAATGTGAAGAACAATTTTATTGTCATGTTTGTTATTTTTTCACTTGAATTATTTGAGGATAAATAACTGTATCTTAATAAATTGACCACTCACAAAATGTCAATTTTCAATTTAAAAAAAGATAACTATCTACTTTTAAAATCGAAAAGACGGTCAATAATGGTAAAATTGAATAAACCATCTACATTTACACATAAAAATTGCAAGTAGTATATATATATATAAAATACACTCAATTAAGATCACAAACGTTATGTAGTGATATATTTGTCTTTTTAATTAGTAAATGTTAAACAACTCACATTTCAAATTTGTATTGATTTGTATTGGATTTATTTAGTAACAAACAACTCTCTCTAAATAATTTGTAAGCTAATTTATTTAAATAATTTACTAGTACAAATATAAAACATAAAAACAAAATAATTTAAATATTTTGAGGGATATTTTTGTCTTTAATAGACTTATCCCATGGTATTATATAGGTATTAGTAATACATCCTATAATATCATGTAAGATGTATAACTAATCCATAGGCCCATGGATTAGTTATACATAGGCCCAAATTCCTACCAAACATAGTACTTAATAATATCATACATAATACATGGATTATTTCTTCTAATGCGGCCTACCAAACGACCCCTCAAGAGTTAACGGTTGTGATGTGGTAAGCCACGTGGCACTAATTCCGTCACATAAGTTTGTCAATTAGGATACCCACTAAATTATGGATCATTCATTTTAACCCAACCCTAACTCATTCTTGCTAGATTTAATCCACTAAAATTAAGAGACAAACATCATCTTTTCACCCCATTTTCACTATTCAATTCAGCAGATCATTTTCGCATAATGTAGTGGAGGATATAAGTGGTTTATTTCGCATAGTTTAAAAGCAATTTTGATCATTTTTTGTAATATATATATATAGAGAGAGAGAAATATATAGAAAAGAATCAAACATATTTATGTACTATTAAAAATAGTCTAAATATACTCTTTATTATACTTTTAAGGGGAACTTTCGCAAATAGCCACTATAATAAACTTAATTATGCTCCATAGCTATAGTTTGTATATTTACTGGCTGTAGCTACAATTTAAGCTGTCTCGTTTGTATAATTTGCGGGTTTGTATAATTCGCGGGTACATTTGTATAATTCAGTTATTTTTGTATAAACTCGAAATAACTAATTTATACAATTACAAACATCTGAAGTATAAACAGTCATACAAATTATATTATACAAAATTACATTATATAAAAGTTATACAAACTATATTATACAAATTTCGAATTATACAAACATGCGAATTATGTAAAATTAAAAAGCTGAGCCGTGTAATTATAGCTAAAAATAAGTCGAGAATTGTAATTACGACAAACTATAGCTATGTATACACATAATTTTTCCTATTTTTAAATATCCAAAAAAAAAAAAACTATATACCTACCCATTTAACCTTTTCGACCCATTTTTGCTCTCTTTTGTGATTGAAAAAATTGATAGATCCATAGAGATTCTTTAGCCATTGATAGATAGTTTTTGTTTATTTTCTCCCTTTTAAATTTTGAAATTTTATCTCTTCTTCCAATTCATGAAAAAAAAATTAAAAAGTCATTTGATTCATCTCAAGTGCTATTTGTTTTATCTCTTTGTTTATACTAAAGAAAGAATCAAAAATTCAAAATCTCTTATTTTCCATTTAGTACTCTATTTTGAATCAGCTTATTAAAATCTTTTGTTATTTTGATTAAAGTAAGTATATTCTTAAATATTGCAAAATATTGATATCTTTATCATTGATGATTTTTTTGGACACATAAGTGAAGAAGATAAAAAGAGGAAAATGGGTTGGGTCGATAATTGGTTAGATGGATGAGTTTCTAAAGAAATTAAGCATTTTAAATTAGGAGTGCGTCATTTAATTCTAAGTTTGATATGTGTTTTCCGTTAAAATTAAAAGATATATTGTGTCAAAGTATAATGAAAGGGGATATTTGGATTTAAAATATGATGGAATAGATATATTTGAACCCAAAATATACGAATAGTATATTTAAATTATCTCTAATAATACAAGTGTATATTTGATCTTTTCCCCAAAAATATACTATACAATATAGTATGAAAATCGATTTCAAATAAAATATAGATTGTTGTGACGAAAAAATTATTATTATAGAATAGAATTGTTACAGAAAGATGTGTCAGGTAACTAAACTAATTATTTGAACTTTTAAAATATAAATACCGAAAAAATAAGAAAACTCTGTTAGGCCAATTTTTTGGTTTGAACCGAACTCATGTACCAAATTCTTCCCTTAAGTTTTACCCGGGGGGGGGGGCATTGGGCTAGGTAAATTTTTTCAATTTTTTTAAAGAGTTAAACTCCGAAAAATATGTTTGGTAATAAAATTCAGGAAAAGTTTTTACTTTTATTAAAAAACAAATTTAAAAAATAACAAAAAGTTTTATTACTTTTCATTTCAAATTAATCACAAAAATTCAAAAATAACTCTAATTTATTTTATGGCCAAACACATTTAATTTTTAAATATCATTTTTCATTTTAAAAATAAAAAAATATTCTTTTTGTCTATTTTCATAATGAAATATGATGAAACGCCTACTGAGTTTTGATATGTCTATTTTGACTCCTCATATATCACCCAATACATGAGTTTTTTGAACTAGTTGTTCCATTTTGAGATGATCTTTGATTTGTCCCTTAAAATTATAAATTTTTTACTTTTTTGCTCTTACTTCTCATTTAAAGAAAAAATTCTGGATAGAAGTACCCTTAACTATGACTTAATGAAAATTGTTACTTCCTATCTTCTTATTTACTTGTTCATTTTTTATTTGACACAGAAAATAATAATTGATATAGTGGTTCATCATTTTACCCCTATTAATGATAGAAATACAAAATCAATTTACTCATTAAAGATGTTCTACCTTTTTCAAAAAAATAAATTTCTCTAAATAAATTAAGGGTATAATAGGTAAAAAAAATATTGTCTTTTTTTTATTTGTCAAAAATAACAAGTAAAAAGGAACAAATAAAAAGTTAAAATTGGATAAATAAAAAGGAATAGAGGGAATAGTTATGTTATTGGCCGTGACTTAAAAAGTCTTTTTTACCTAGGGATAGCAATGGGGCGGAGCGGATGCGGGGCGGGGTGGATTTAAGGTTATGCGGGGCGCGGAGTCGGTATCGGTATAGTGACAATCATCTCTGGATATGTTAAGATTGTGCGGGGCGGGTTGAAGTTGATTTTTTTTTAACTAATGCGGGGCAGGGTGGGTTGCGGGTATATTTGATTTTACGTGGGTTCAAACTTAATTTTAACTTTTTACATGTTACAAGAGTGATAGAGCATTATTAATTAAGATAATTTCTTTAAAGCTACTAAAATATTCAAGATAGTAAATGAAAATTGTTCAATAAAAAATAATATAATTTCTTACATGTTTCCCAATTGACCTCTAAAAAATAAATTCTTAAGTCACTACCCTATTAAATTAATACAACTCACTGAAAAAATAAATTTATTTTTATGAATTTTATTTTTAGTATAAAACTTAACTAGCAAAAGAAAATATTAAAAAACTTATGCGGGGCGGGTTCATGCGGGGCAGATTTATGCGGAGCGGGGTGGAGAGGGTTGATGTTATGCGGAGCGGGTTGATAGGGAAAAAAAATTCTATGTGGGGCGGGGCTCAGTAAAAATTTTACGGATTAAATTCAACCCCCGCTTTGCACCGCTCTATTGTCATCCCTATTTTTACCTTCTTGAGAGTCGTGTATGGAGAATTTGATTGTTACGGAGAATTAGCTATTAGATTGGAAGTCTATGGTCCAAATTGTCTTTAAGCTTTTTGCTTTTTATATATAAATTATATCTATACTTTCAAATAATTATGTATTTTATCATTAATTGAAAATGTTCTATTATATATTGAGGAAGATACACTTACATAATTACACATGTACTTTTGTTACCAAATATTAGATACATTAAAATAGGGACAGAAGCGAGCGAGATAGGGAGGGAGGTGAGAGAGCGAGATAGTCATGCATTCCAAATACATGTGAATCACACTAGATACATGTATTTGTATGTATATGGTGTGATCACCAGATACATAGGAGAGTGGCGAGCGAGATGGGAGAGAGACGACTGAGATTTCTTACGTATCTCAGATATATGCAAATCCACTTGAATATAGTGTATCTAAACATAAATTTAAGATTCAATGATTCCACAACTAGGAAACCTCTCTTCATACTCACAGCTCAACATGAATCTCATATTCAAGCATCAATTATTTATGCAAAATCACAAGGTGTGCAAATGAAAATCAAGAGTGGAGGGCATGACTAAGAGGGTCTTTCTTACGTCTCCGACGTACCATTTTTCGTCGTTGACATGTTCAATTCCCGATCGATAAACATAAACATTGAGGATGAATCGGCTTGGGTTGAAGTAGGTGCAACCATTGGTGAAGTTTACTATAGAATCGCGGAAAAAAGCAACGTGCATGGATTCCCCGCGGGAGTTTGTCCCACCGTGGGGTCGGTGGTCACTTTAGTGGGGCCGGTTACGGTAACATGATGAGGAAATATGGTTTAACGGTTGATAACATCGACGATGCAAAATTAATCGATGTTCACGGACGAATCCTCAATCGTAAGTCCATGGGGGAGGATTTATTTTGGGCCATTACGGGCGGTGGAGGGGTAAGTTATGGAGTTGTCTTGTCGTATAAAATAAAGTTGGTTCGAGTCCCACCAAAGGTAACCGTTTTTAGCATCCCAAGATTTTATGACCAAAATGCCCTCGACCTTGCTTACCTATGGCAAGGTCTCGCTGACGTAGTCAATAGCACTGTACGTGCCTCAGAGAAAATCATAAGGGTGTCATTTTTAACTTTATTTCTAGGAGGCTCAGACAGACTCCTCTCACTTCTCAACCAGAGTTTTCCCGAACTAGGGTTAGAACGAAAAGACTGCATCTAGATGTCTTGGATAGAATCTGTGCTTTACTATGTAAATTACCCAATTGCCCCTATTGATGTTTTGCTAAGTAGGTCACCTCCCCTAACATGCTTGAAAAGGAAATCAGATTACTTGCAAAAGCCAATGTCAAAAGAAGGGTTAGAGTTCATATTCAAGAAAATGATAGAACTACAAACACCAACAAGTTTGATATTTAATCCTTATGGTGGAAGAATGAGTGAAATTTCACCTTTATCTAAGCCATTCCCACATAGAGCTGGAAATATAGCTAAGATACAATATGTAACAAATTGGAATGAGAAAGGAATTGAGGCTTCAAACCATTATATCAACTTGACAAGGGTACTTTATAACTATATGACACCCTTTGTCTCAAAATCACCAAGGTTAGCATATTTGAATTATAGGGATCTTGATTTGGGAATCACACATAATGGGAATTGAGTTATTTTGAAGGGAAAGTGTATGGGATAAAGTATTTCAAGAAGGAAAATTTCAATAGGTTGGTGAAGATCAAGACTAAAGTTGATCCTCAAAATTTCTTTAGGAATGAACAAAGCATACCAGTTTACCCTGACCGGAGGAATTGTAGACACTATATGGAAAAAATATGTTGAAGATGGAGGAAGTTGATGATTGGAACATGCAGGTAGCTGACTGACGTGTTTACAACACTGCTCTAGAATTAGAGCCACACTAGGATTATACTACTTATATCGACTAGGCTGCTACTTATTATACTAGCTGAAGTCGACTAGGATTAGATTAGGACTAGGATTAGATTATTTATAATTGTTTTATTATTATAGTAGTAATAGGTATTGTAGTAGGACTCTAAGTATAGTTAACTTAAGACTCTACAATTGTCTACTCAACAATTTTATTCATCAATGATTTCTCCGTGAGATTTGTACAAAATATTGATTTTTTTGGTAGTAAGACAAGTTATTTATATAAAATGAGTAAGTACATCAAAGCCTGCTAGCACTAAGTAGGAACTCTGGTCCAGTAGGGATAGTAGTTTGTAAATTACATAATGACTTAAAACGCCTAACAATGGAAGTCTGCTTCCAGAACAAACGTAGGGAAACTGTCCATTCCTCAAAGAGTTTATCGTCTATCAACATCTGACCATTACGCGCTAGTAAATCAGCCACCCTATTTTGTTCTCTCAAGTCATGTTTGATTTTTGGAGCAACTCCCTGCATTCAAGGAGAAAAAGTGTCATTGCCAAATTCCAGTATACTTATTACCTCTGTTGAGTCAGTCGGTATCCACCTTCACCTTATTCTGCTCTCCTTAGCCTCGGAGAGGACTCAGCTGTTAGTTAGTACCCCTTGGTTTCGGAGTGGACATCTCTATTTCATTAGTATCACGGACAACACATCCTATACCCCCACCCTTAGAACTATTGAAAGAGCCATCTATGTTCATCTAATGGCTTCAGGGCTTGTCGTGCACTAGGCTCTTTAAATGGATAAATTCAAAGGTCTTGATGTTTGCTAATGATATCGGAATGTCGAGCTTTACTTTGTTATGATAATTATGATTTCTACTAAGCCAAATATTCCACATAAGAAATGGAAAGACTTGTTTATCTTAGTATTTATTTTTCGAAGACTATCTAGCCAATTGGATTGTTTGGATGTCAGTAATAAGGTTCTTTATTTATTATTATTATTAATAATTTAAGCTTGAAAATTTCTTCGAGCCCTATTTGGATCAACTTATTTTAGCTTTTTTTAAGCTAAAATAGCAGTTTTGGAATATTTGAGTAAAATAAAAAGAGTACTTATTTTTAAACCAAAATAACAAATAAGTGTCAATCTAAACAGATAAAAGGTTGGAATGGAGACTAGTAACTTCATTTATAGGAAAAATATCATATCTAAAGTATTTATCTTTTACTTATCTATGAGGTATATATTATGTAATTTTAAAAATAGTTGTAGATTATGAATTCTTTTTTTACTTATTTGCTAGTATCTATGTAATTTATTCGGCTAAAAGACATGTAAATCACAAGTGGAGCTAAGATTTACCCTTTTTGGTTTGTTGAGGAGTTCATAGGCCATTTTGATTTCTTTTCGCTTAGAAAAAGTGTTCTTTAGGCTTCAGACTCCGAACTTGGATATATTAAAAATCTAATAGTGAGTATACGATGTTGTACCAATGTGAGTCATTTTCTTTAGGGAAATCATAATTCATTTGTTATGCAAATGTGTATTAATTTTTCAGAAAATAAAATTATAGTCATTTAATCTTTCGATGGATTCAACAAAATAAGAAAACAACATAACCAATATAATTCATAAGCATGTTTTATTGGATAACCACATATCATATCGTACAAATATTATTGTTTTACATCTATGCACCACGAATGGTAATCATACTATTATTAAAGAAATCATTGAATTAACTAAGCTCGTGGTTTGTAGTGCACGTATCTTACCGTCCATAGAGAATAGCGGTTTGCAATTATTCAATTTGCGGTGAATTGCAAGAAGTTTTGAACCATCCATACAAGTTGTCATTCATCATATTGCTATGTAATAGTGTGAGCTTTTTACAATAGTGTTATAGTGTGAGGTGCCCTCACTGTAGGCTGATCCTGCGGTACTGATGCTGGTGTAGCTGGGCGGGTGCCTGCTGCATATCCTCAAGCACACCCAAGAGCTGTGCAATAACAGCCTAGAGATCTGGAATCAGAACTGGTTCGGGTGGTGGCAGGGCTGGTGCTGGTGTCCGAGCAGGCATGGGAGGTCGACCCCTACCCTGTGACCCATCACCGCGCGTACGAGCCATCATGCGAAAAGAATGAAACAAAAGAGATTTCAAGGAACTGATAATAGACATGATGCACGATATGATACAAAATAGAGAAATTTCCTTAAGACACCCTAAAGCCTCCTAAGGATAAAACACGGACGTCATCGCGTCTATCCGTAGGACTCTACTAGGTGCTAGCTCTGTACAAGTGAGACCGGTGAACCTAGGGATCTGATACCAACTTGTCACGACCCGATTTCTCGAGTCATAATGACACTTACTATACCCCACCAGTAGGTAAGCCAACCCGTAACCCAGAACATCAAGTAATGAGCGTAAGGACAGAAACTAGCGAGAACAATAATCTAAACAAGGACAACAAGGCGGAAGCAAACCAAAATAAATATATACAGAAATCCCTCCCAGAACCTGGAAGTCACTAGTACAGAGCTGTCTAATAAAAAGTAAAAGTCCCAAAAGTGGACCACAACAAAGCGTGTCTGAAAAGCAACAAGACTAGCTAAAACAAAAGAAGGAGATAGGACAAACCCAAAATGCCAAGTGCTCACCCTCGTCTCCGAATCATAGCTGCAAAAGAAGGCTGGAACTAATCACCGCTGGTAATTGGTACTGGGACCTGCATCACGAAATAGATGCAGAGTGTAGCATGAGTACCAAACACAACAGGTACTCAGTAGGCATCAAGGGCCGACTGAGCAAAAGGGTAAAAACAATAAGAAAGGATAGAATCTAGACACAGAGAGGTCAAAACAGATATGAAAAGAAAGCACACGAGCATACCAAAAATGAACTAAGTATAGCTAAACTAAACCTAAGTGGACCCCCATAAGCCTAGAAGGTACACTCGTGTGCAAGTTTAAATTAAACCTGAACGGACCCCCATAATCCCGACAGGTACACAGAATAGCTAAGTCTACTGAAAAAGAAGAAAACTGGGCTCCCAGCCCAAAGTAACCAAGATAAGCCATCAGACTCCACCCAGCCAACAGTGCACTCCCAGCTCAGCTAGAAAGACTGACCCCAGGGGGTACCCAACCAGACAGTCCACTCCCAGCCCAGCTAGAAAGAGGGACCCGGGGGTGAGGTAGATATCGCGAATCGTCCTACCATGCAGTCAGCTCTCAGCCGAGCTAGAAAGAGAGACCTGGGGACACCCAGCCAGCAGCACACTCCCAGCCCAGCTAGAAAGAGAGGCTCGGGGGTGATCGCCAAAATCACCGAGTCCACCCAGCCAGCGATACGCTCCCAGCCCAGCTAGAAAGAATGACCTCGGGGGTGATGGTATCTCCAATAGTATCCAATCCAGCAACAGCCACCGTGGAAAGCCGTCCACTCCAAGAAATCACAGAAAAGGCTCCAAGCCTATACTATCTCAATCTCACACCTCTAGTAATGCACCGAACCTTCGAGAACTCATCGAAACCACAGAATTAGAGGGAGAATCTACAGAAGTGCAACAAGCAGTGATAGCACCTAATCTAAGGCTCAAACTATCAGACTCAAGTCTGCTACTCTAGTCTACAAGGAGCTAAATCATCCGCACGACGTCGGCAGAAAGTCAAGGCTATCTAGCCCACACGAGTCATAAGTCTAAGGAAACACTAGCCTAACCTAGACTAAGGACATCATGATTACAGTTGACGATGAACAAAGCATACAACACATAACATACAAGCATACAATAGCATTTACCACATAAGCATGCAATTCTACTAACTCGGCTAACATGATACTACACCCGAAATATGGCCAATTGATCCTAGCACAAGTTATCTAATCAAAATAAAGTAAGAAACTAGTACTCCCCCCCAATTCACTCCAATCCACATGCTTTTACACAATTATGCTCAATCTAATAGAAAGAAAGTCGTAGCCTACCTTTAGGCCGACCGCGCGCGCTCTAAATCACTTCACTGGAGCTTTTCCTTCCCGAACGGTCTTTGAACGCTGTCACACTATCAAATATAGGATCACAATGTTGGTACGGTCTTTTAGACACCAAAATCACAACAAACGGAGACTGGTCAATTTTGGAGTCACAACGGAAATCGTGGGACCCGCACCAAACTTTTCGAAATTGACTCCACCAAAAGACCCAAAACAGTACCCCGAACTTGTGTTCCATTTACGCAGCAAAACCCAACATGCAAAAAAACCACACTTTAACCAACTTAAAAAGAAAGCATGCATCAGGCTAAACTCGGAATTTACAAAAAACGAAGGGTGCCCCACACTCTTTGAATACTCCACGACGTAGCCTCAATAATTTCCGACACGTGGGACTTAGAATCACCCAAAATCGAGCAAGATATCACCAATTCAAGAAAGCCAAAAATAAGAACTCAAAAAAGGGCTACAACAATCTAGTTTATCATGATTTTTACCTCGAACGACGTGCACCCAACAACTTCCAATCAATCTACAGCGAAGACACCAAAAAAATGAAGCTTCCGCACTTCGAATCACCTTATTTGGCCAAGAAATGAGGGAGATACGAGGTTTTAAAGTTTTGAAATGGGTTCTGATTTTCTGCATAAATAAACCAGATTTCAGCCTTTTTTTGAAAACTTAAAAACTCCGACGGGTGCTCCGAACTCGTTCTGAACCCCGTGCACGCAAACGAGATATGAAACCATATCAAATTCGATATACCGAACTCAATGGCGCAATCGAAATTTCTATACGAGGTCATCTCAACAAAAAGTGGATCCCACCCACACCCAGCCGCCATTTTAAGTCAACACCACAAAGGGGCTCGAAAAAAATCTTGGAATCCTCGGGATACGAAGGAAGGTTCAATCTAGTCCAAACTCGATATTCCGGAGCTAACCGCGCTGACAAAATTCTTATCCGAGCGCGTTTGCTCAAAATGTTGACTAAAGTCAAACTTAGGCTTAAACTTTAAAGTTAAAACGCCTAATCGCACCGACTCACACTGAAAACCTCGGAAGTCATGCCGACCATGTCACTGGCCTAAAATGAATCTTCCGGAGCTAATGGAATCTTCAGAATTGGATTCAGATGTCACCTTCTTGAACTTTTGATTGAAAATGATCGTTCAAGGTTCATAGGCTTCAAAACACTAAAACTAGCACAATAACCAAACGAACGACTAGGTGACCGAACTATCAG
The DNA here is from genome assembly GCA_029582245.1 of Solanum etuberosum. Taxonomy (NCBI): domain Eukaryota; kingdom Viridiplantae; phylum Streptophyta; class Magnoliopsida; order Solanales; family Solanaceae; genus Solanum; species Solanum etuberosum. Next base: position 24,992 of record JAJONR010001753.1, read on the forward strand.
TCCATCAAGTCTTAAATGACTTGGGGTCGCTACAGAAATGCTCTAAACGACGCACAGAAGGCAAAACACAGAAATGACCAAGAGGGTCATTACAATTTCGATCGAAACCTTATATATATATATATATGGTGCCAGTGGAAAAGGACAACAATCCCACCCTTGAGATGTGATATCGCCGGTGGCAAAAGACAACAATCCCACCCTTGAGATGCGACATCGAACCCTGCTAATAAGGTTAAGTCTAAATTTTAACTTGATTCTTCTTTTTCTTTCTATTTCAGCAAATAATTGTTTAACTTTAAAATATAAGTTCCCTTCTCTATTATCATATTAAAAACACTATTGTTCTTAATACAAAAAATGTTATTCATGTAATTTCTCTTTAACGGAATTCGGAAAATAAAAATATAGGGCTTGAAATTTGAACTTCGAACCTAGATTTCCCCTCAACTACTAACTCAATCTATAATCATTTGTTTAGGTGTTCAAAATATCTATGTATACATAAAATAAATTTGAAAAATATTTATATACATATTTTTGAGATTTTGTGTGACCGCAAGCTCAACATGAGCCTGAGTCTCACCAACTGAATTCTTCACCTATAAGCGTGTGGGAGCTGGAGGTGCAAGCAACGAGCTGGAGGTGCAAGGAGCTGCTGGATGTGCTGGAGGTGCAAGGAGCTGCTGGATGTGCTGGAGGTCTCTCCAACTGAATTACTCTTCTTCCCCTAAAAGTGTGTGTTTATAATCACTTTGACACATATCACAATACTCGTTATCAACCATAAGACATGTATCGTCTATAAGACTTAGGTAGATAAGACTGTAGAAAGAGGAAGAAACCGATTTGGTTTATAGGTGATATTAACATAAGTTGACCCTTTCAATCTTGCATACCAACATTCTGGTCAAGATATATATGACCATCTTTGAGCGGCTCAATAGAATGGGTGTCTAAAGCCAAAATTTGAAAAAATAATTTTATATTTATTTTTTTCATATATTTTATTCTCATAGATTGTAAAAATACATGGTAATTAATTATTGTAATTTAATTATTAATTTTTCTTTTTCAATTGATAGGAAAACATTTCTTATAATATTTTGTAAGATAAAAATAATCATTTATAAATTATTGTACATTACATAACAATACAAATGTGTAAATCTCTCTTATTGATTATAGTTTTAAAACTTTTTCAATAGACTCAGTTATTACACAAACTATCAAAATTATTCTAAAGTGTTTCAAGATAAAATTAAGATTTCACTTGATTGAATATGCCAATTACTTAGAGTATCATTTTTTTTTTCTTGTATAATATTTTCTAATACTTTTAATTATAAAAACCAATATTATAATGATTGTAACTTTTAAAAGACATTCAAATTAGTCAAGACAATATTTATTTTTTTAAAAAAATTTAAGTATTTGATCCCAAGTTGTTATTTATAAGGCCAAAAATAGATTAAAAATTTGATTGATTTGTTGAGCATAATGATATGGCACTCGTAACCTTCAAATCCTGAATCCAGCTCGGGGTATGATGGTAAAAAAACTAGTTGTCGCCAACACTAATTTGGTACATACACATCCCTCAAGATTTCTTTGAACACTAGTCATGCTGTTGTGGGATGGAAAAACAAAAGCTTGTATTTTTTCACACAATTAGTTTCTTAAAGATTGTAACACATTTACTCTCTTCATATTAATATTAATGCTTCTTTGTTAAAAGGTAGGAATGGAGAATTTGTAGGGATTAATTTTATTAAATATTGTGTCTACTTAAATCAAGGAAGAAATATATATAACTAGTTATAATTACCCTCACTTATAGGAAAAAACATCATAGCTAAAGTACTTATTTATCTTTTATTTATTTATAAGGTATATTATGTAATTTTAAAAATAGTTGTAGACTATGAATTCTTTTTACTTATTTGCTAGTATCTATGTAATTTTGTTTTGTTAAAAGACATGTAAATCAAAGGCAACCGATGATATTGCTCTCTTAATCATAAATCTTGATTTTGAGTCCGAATGTGGAAAAATTCTAGTAAGAAAAGCTTCCACCAAATGAATCCTACATATGAAAAGTGAATCCAAATAGATCGAACTTTAATACGAATATCAAATACTGCCGTAAATATTCTTTGCGAAACATTATAAGTAATTAAGTATGATTGTTAGGATAAGGGTTTTACCAAAAAGTTGTATATGATTCAATAAAATTGAGTCAATTAAAAGCTTTGATCAAATACACAAAACCATTTTGTACAAGTAAATAATTGATTTTCCAGCAATAAAATAATCTTAAGGGTTGACCAGGAAGTGGGGATACCCATTAATTATTAGTGCTTGTGCACGACACATTATAATTAATATTTTTGTATGTAAGTACTAAAGACTGATTTAAAATTTTAAAATTATATGTTGTGAATTTTTTTTTAAAAATTGATAAATTATATATAGATATTAAGTGGATCTTCAACCCAAAATATAAAGTTTTGGCAAATTATGACTCTACTTTGGCCCCATGAATAAAATATGATTGAGATTTATAAGTACCAACTTTCTCAAATAAAAAATAACCGAATTTTACGTTGAAAATTTAAAAATAAATGTAGAAAAATTGATCTATTAATGGAGGCGTCGTCTATTACATAAGATGCATTCAGAATTTCACATTGCATTCGTTTTGACTTGTTCTTATCATATATCCATTTTCTTCTGTTCTATAGTTATGGTGTTCGAATTAATTTTTTTTTACAATCCATGAAATTACACTTATTTTTTAAAAAAATTAATTTTAATTTTGTCTATTTCTTATCGGCCCAAATATTAGAATATGACTACTTTGCCCTTTTTTAATATTAACGATTCTACTAAACAAAAAAATAATATTATAAAAGAAATAATAAAAATAAAAAATAAATATAATATCATAAAATAAAAATAAAAAAAATATCATGAATCACAAAAGAGCTCAGGCTTACGAAGTAAAACGTAGAGGGAGATTTCTCCCTATAATTTAATAACAAAAACGAATAATGTTACAAAGATGATGATGAGAAAGTAAACAATTATTGTATCTATTAGAATGTCAAAGCATACAATATAATATCTTACTTTGAATTTTCTTTGGTCAAATTGGGAAACAGATATGATTGTGTACCTGTTTAATTTGTAACTTTTAATTTTCAAACCTATTTCATTGACTTATTAGCCAATATTTCCCTATAAAAATACCATATATCAAATCATTTTTATCACATCAAATTATTCATACAATGATGAAAATTCCACTATTTTCCTCTTCTCTTATTATTTTTCTTGTTCTTGCTACTTCAATAAGTCCTTCACATGAAAATCAATCATTTCTTCAATGTCTTGAAACAAATTCAAACCCTTCTTATCCAATTTCTTCATTAGTATTTTCTCCAAATAATTCTTCATTTCCATCTATTTTGCAAGCTTACATAAGAAATTTAAGATTCAATGAGTCTACAACTAGGAAACCTCTCTTCATACTCACAGCTCAACATGAATCTCATATTCAAGCATCAATTATTTGTGCAAAATCACAAGGTGTGCAAATGAAAATCAGAAGTGGAGGGCATGACTACGAGGGTCTTTCTTATGTGTCCAACGTACCATTTTTCATCGTTGACATGTTCAATTTTCGATCGATAAATGTTAGTATTGAGGATGAATCAGCTTGGGTTGAAGTAGGTGCAACCCTTGGCGAAGTTTACTATAGAATCGCGGAAAAAAGCAACGTGCATGGATTCCCCGCAGGAGTTTGCCCCACCGTGGGAGTTGGTGGACACTTTAGTGGGGCCGGTTATGGCAACATGATGAGGAAATACGGTTTAACGGTCGATAACATCGATGATGCAAAATTAATCGATGTTAACGGACGTATCCTCGATCGTAAATCCATGGGGGAGGATTTATTTTGGGCCATTACGGGCGGTGGAGGGGTAAGTTATGGAGTTGTCTTGTCGTATAAAATAAAGTTGGTATGAGTCCCACCAAAGGTGACGGTTTTTCGAGTCCCGAGATTTTATGACCAAAATGCCCTTGACCTTGCTTACCTATGGCAACGTCGCGCTAACAAGTGGGACAATGACCTATTCATGAGAATGATCATTGACGTAGTCAATAGCACTACACGTACCTCGGAGAAAACCATAAGGGTGTCCTTTTTCACTTTATTTCTTGGAGACTCAGATAGACTCCTCTCACTTCTCAACCAGAGTTTCCCAGAGCTAGGGTTAGAACGAAAGGATTGCATCGAGATGTCTTGGATCGAATCCGTGCTTTACTATACAAATTCCCCAATTACCCCTATTGATGCTTTGCTAAGTAGGTCACCTTCCCTAACATACTTGAAAAGAAAATCAGATTACTTGCAAAAACCAATGTCAAAAGAAGGGTTAGAGTTCATATTCAAGAAAATGATAGAACTACAAACACCAACAAGTTTGGTATTTAATCCTTATGGTGGAAGAATGAGTGAAATTTCACCTTTAGCTAAGCCATTCCCACATAGAGATGGAAATATAGCAAAGATTCAATATTCAACAAATTGGAATGAAAAAGGAGTTGAGGCTTCAAACCATTATCTAAACTTGACAAGAGTACTTTATAACTATATGACACCTTTTGTATCAAAATCACCAAGGTTAGCATTCTTGAATTATAGGGATCTTGATTTGGGAATCACACATAATGGGAAATTGAGTTATTTTGAAGGGAAAGTGTATGGGATAAAGTATTTCAAGAAGGAAAATTTCAATAGGTTGGTGAAGATCAAGACTAAAGTTGATCCTCAAAATTTCTTTAGGAATGAACAAAGCATACCAGTTTACCCTTCTTGGAGGAATTAAGTAAATATTATATTTGATGTATTTCATTTTAAATTATGATTGGTTGTTGTTTAATTTAATTCTTAAAATGTAATATTCACACTAGTGATAGATCTTAGATCTGTTTATGAAGATTATAAATAAAGTAATATGTTATTTAAGGATTGAAAGTTCAATATGATTTGATTTGTTACTATGAATAAATAAAGTTTCTTTTTTTCTTTTACTATGGAGATTGAGTTTAATTATTTGTTTCATCAATTTGGTAAATACATCGTATAAATGCACGTGACGGAAGATGATTTATATTATAAAATATAGATTAAGGTCTGTTGTCATTTTAGAATCTGCGCATAATCAAGGACTCGGTCAAATCCTCAATTAATGTAACATGATACTCTTCGGCTGTGTTCTTATTTATATGTTATCATTTTATATTTCACGTTTTTTAAGAAATTAGATGAGTTTATTATTATAATGTTCTCTTAAAGTCAAGTTTTCAATAAATAAACATAAATTAATTTATTTTGATTAATTAAATTGGCCAATGAACATCAATTAATCATTTAGTTTTCTTGTTTCGGTCAAATTCATACTTTCAAGACTAATAACTCTCAAGAGTAAAATAAGAAGAATAATGTTATTTATGTATTGGTTTTGTGAAATAACAAATATTAAGAACTAACTATTTTTAGTAAAGACGATATATAAATGGAACGGAAAAAATACATTATTATTATACGGAAAATTGTCTTAAATATCTTTAAACTACTCTCTCTCTCTCTCTGTCTCTTTTACTTGTCCACTTTTTTCTTTTTACTTGTCATTTTTGATAAATAAAAAAAAGGACAATTTTTTTTATTGTATCCTCACTATAGCAATCAATATTTTTTTATGTTAAGTCAAAATTTGACAAGCAAAAAAGGATAGAGGGAGTATGTGAAATGAATAAAACTGTTTTCATATGATAGTTTGGTCCGATTTTAATGGATCAAAAATATTTCCTCTAAAATAAATATATTATTTCTTTTTCTAAAACACATTTTTTTCTAATGATGATATTTTTTTAAGTTTAAAAAATATTTATCCTACTTCAATTCGAAAAATTTTAAGAAATAAAAAAATATTTTTATTTTATTATTTTTTATTATAATCTAAATAAAACTGATGACAAAGTGATTATATTTATTTAAAAAAGAATATTTTCTTTTAATCAAAACCCAATTACGTTAGTGCCAAGTTGACAACAATCACTATGCATTAATGCCAGCTGATAGGAGCAGTTTCAATATATATTCATGGTGGGTTGGCTTCCTACCTATTATTAGACACTTCCTTTTCTCAGACGATAGTTTTCCACTATATAATTTGATACATAATGTTACTTTTTAAATATATTAAATTTAATATTTTGAAAATGTATTAGATATTGAATAATATTTAATAGCAAATGTAAAATAAACACAAAATAATTAATTATCTCTTGATTTTTCAAATTGAACAGATATTATTCGACAACTATACTCATTTAATATAATTAGTTTTTTGACACGTGTGTTGCACGTGATTACCAATTCAAAAAATATATGTTATAGTAAATAATATTGCTTATTTAAGCGAAGATTTGAATAATAAGCTTAGCAAAAAATAATATTGCAGATTCTTTTGTGAATTTTCAATGTGGATCGTATATATATCTCTTATTCACGCAAAGCTATGAATAATAAGCTTAGCAAAAAATAATATTGCAGATTCTTTTGTGAATGTTCAATGTGGATCGTCATATATATCTCTTATTCACGCAAACCTATAGAGATGGTCAATGAAATTTTTTAATTAGTTAAATGCAATATGTATATATTTATTTCAATTTGATGAGGTTCAATCATGTAGTTAGTCTTATCTAACTAATATTACCTTATAGACATTATTTGTTTTGTATTTTTCTTGTCATTTAACCAGATGTGCTTTGCATGTGTATTCCACGTTAAACTGTTTAGATGTCATATGAACATGTGAAGAGAACAACTACATTTTATATATTCACATATTTTCACATTTGTTATGAAATTTTCTTTTTAAAAAAAGAACTCGAAACATTTTAAAATAATATATTTTGAAGTTAGAAGATCTTGTTAACTTGATAATACGTTTGTGACATATATATTACTTTAATTTAAATTCAAATACCTACCCAAATATAAATATATATATTTGCATTAATGAAAATATTTATCTCATAAAATTAGCTATTAAATAAATAATAAAAATTAAACTAATACAAACTTCAATTGGCGTTATTACAAGTCATATGAACTTTTCTTCGTCCAAAATACTGAAATATTAAGAAATAGTAAATAAGTAAAACAAAAGGGCAATGTTTATATAGTAATAACTATTTTGAAGCATACTTCATGTGAGTCTAAATCACATAAGTAACATTGATAAGTAAAGTCATTCTTTTGTCTTGAGCATCAAAAACAAATCGTGACAATTCTCTAAATTTTGAAAAAAGATATTCAGAATCATATATCTACATCACAAGAGAAATTGTTAACAAAAAACAAATGAATTTAGACTACATCTTGTTAACTTCGTATATTGGAACATTAAATACTAATGTATATGTTAGTGAAAAAATTACAAGATAACAAAAGTTAGAAAATTATAATTGAAAATAAAATGAAGAAAATAAATCTCTTCATCAGAATAGTATATATTAAAATACCTCCCAAAACCAACAGTATATATTAAGCGAAAAAATAATTATTATACCATCAAAATTATTTTCCTCTTGTACTCGAGGTTATGGAATATACCCTCTTAGGATAGAACGACTTACTTCATCAGAATAGTGGTACCTCATATTCCGCTAAACTTCGAACTCACACAACGACAATAAATCACACAAAAAAATTTAAAATGCAAGAAGAAGAAGAGTAGAAGATTTAAAAAAATTGTGGTGGAAAATTGAGAGGAAGCCCCTCTATTTATAGTCAACAAAGGGTAGTATGAACAAATGTTTTTTGTGTCTTATATGAAAATTCATGACTTTTCCGAGAAGTCACAGCCCTTTGGAAAAGTCACCTCGAAAAAGTCACAACTTATTGAAAAAGTCACAACTTTTTGGAAAAGTCACAACTTATTGAAAAAGTCACAACTCTTTGGAAGAGTCATAACTAATCGAAAAATCACAACCCTTTGAAAAAGTCACAACTCATCGTAAAATCACAACCTTTTGAAAAAAATCACAACTTATCGGAAAAGTCACAACTCATCAAAAAATTGGCAACCTAAGTTAGGAATATTATAGTAATTTAACCTTTAAGTTAGGAGTTCATGCTTTTAAGGTAATATAGATATAGATGGACAAGTAAAATGATCGGAGAGAATATGAGTACATCTATAAACACTTATATTTCTCACATGGTACACGATGGCCTGTTTAATTTTGCATGATTTGTCCACTAATCTGTTGACATTTTATAATCTGCTTATAATCAAGGACTTGGTCAAATCCATAATTAATGATTAGAGAATATAAGCTCAATCAATAATAGGCCGATCCCATCAAAAAGTCATTCAATAGAGTATATAGAAATAATATTAAAGAGTATTAGTAATACTGAAATTAATTATATTAAAATTAGTTATGATGCGACTATTTCATATCCACGATTTATTTTGATGTATTAAGAACAAATATATCTTTACCCACGCGCATCCGAGTATTAATCGCTCATATATTGCTAATATTATACCTAATTTATTATGTATTAATTATACACCTTATAATATTGAATAAGATACATAAAATTAATACATATATTAAATTTTGATATTCACAAAAAAAAACATATTACTATATTTAAATCGGTGTAATAAATAAAAGGTATGCGGGTTTCTCAATTAAAATAGGGGAGACGTGCGTGCACAAACACATGCGGACTCTTTCTCTCTTCAAGGAGAGAGATATATATTAATTAATTTTCCTCATTTCTCTATTATATATAATATTCACACCTAGTTTATAGGAGCATAGAAATACTAATAGAATGTTTTGATAAGCTCACCTAGTATATAAGCGCTTTTGAAAAGTATAGTTTTATTTATTTTTTTGACTAATTAATTTAAAAATTATTTTTGTTAATATCAATTTTAAAAGTAAATTTGGGGTTTGGGGGTGGGGGTGGGGTGGGTGGGGGGGGGGGGAATACTCTTTTTATTTATTTAAACGTTTTAACCAAACATTTCATCAACGGTTTAGGATAAATATTTTCTACTTCAAAAAAATAAATAAATATTTTCTAGCCAAACAGGTACTCTAGTTTAGAATAAATATGTTTTTTTTAAAAATAAAATAAACGGAACCTTTCAATATCTAATCTATTTGGTGTCACCAAAATATGAACTTTCGTTGTTTTCTTTTGATTGTCACGTTTTATTTTACGAGAATTAATTTGATTTATATTTAAAATTAAATTATATTAATTTGATATATTAAATTTGAATATTTGAAAATTACGAGGAAAATACAATAAGTTGCCATCCTTCATAGAAGTTAATACGATGAAATTATATTAATTTGATATATTAATTTCTGGATATATCATGCCTCCATTTAATACATAAAAGCCTTATTTTTTGAAACCAGTAATATAATGGCTTTGCAATAAACTGCATAAATTACTACTAATTAAACTGCATAAATTACGGCCCCTGAGTTTTCGCTTAGTAATTGATTGAGTAGTTTCCACATATACCTTTAAGACCATTTATAGAAATTGGACGTTGGACATAGTCTGATTTCCCTTTGAAGAATCCTATTTGATTAGTCCGATCTAGTAACACATCAAGTGATGTTCCCCTAGGGAAATTGGCAAAGAAGAGTATAGATTCGATCCAACTCATCTCAATGCAATCGTCTTTCACTAACCCTAGTTCTGGGAAGCTCTTTTTCATTTCGTGGAGGAGTTCAACTCCTCCTCCAATGAACTGTAATGACCCAGAAGGTCATTTTTGAAAATTTTGAATATTCATTTAACTAGAGTGAATTAATTGACGGTTAATTATTAAATAGCTAATTTTAGTTAATGCTTAATGAGTCAAGTTTATAATTTATTTAATACCACTTGACCCATATAGGGAAATAAATTATTAGGGTTAAGAATTTTTAGGTCATAGTTTAAGAAAAGAAGAAGAGAACGGAAATCACTTGTGGAAAGGCAGCCGACGTAGAAATCGAAAAATTACCTTCAGGTAATACAAATTTACTATGTGTTTTTCCTTTTAAATTATTATTATAATATGTTCGTATTTAAGGAATTGGATCTTCAATCACTTTCAATATTGTTTTATTCAAATTGATGGGAAAGTATCATTTATGGGTCACTGTTGGCAAATTTTAGTGGATAAATCATAGAGTAATTATGACCAATGATTGGGGATGATAATCCAATCATTGGAGGATAGTATATTATAGAGTAAATGTGCCAACAACATTCTGCTATTAGTTCAAGTTTAAGTATTGTTCCGTAAGGTAAGTGGTTTCGATTCCAGATTTTTTTATAATTACCATATTGTAATTCAAGTTTTTCTATATTGAAATAGGTAATTAAATATTAGGGGTATAATATTATATAAATATCATTAGTTGTATGATATTGGAAAAAAATTGGGACTTAGCCCTAGGCTTGAAGCTTAGGTACTTGATTATAGAGTTGGGTGTTGTTAGTTTTGGAATCTTATTGTGATCATGTACTTGAATATATTGCATTGATTTGGAAGTTCAACGGAAGGGGAATACTCAAGTCCCGAAGTGAATTCTTGATTGATTGAGACAAGTGGATTTCTAAACCCTTGTTAAGTGCATAGAATCGTGTATTTCCTTGTGGTATATGTTTGGGAGTAATGGGAATTGGTGATGGGTTGACTTGTCCATGTTGAATAATTCTAATGATGGAAAAAGGGTAATAAAAAGGTAATGTGATTAATTGTTGGTGTGTGATATTTGAGAATGATTTGAAAGGTTTATTGCTTAATTGTTGATGCTGTATCACGATTGTATTGTTGTGAATTGTGCCTTGTTATGAAAATGGCCATCTCCTCATTATTTGTGTGAACATGTCATTTGCATTGGTTCTGAGACATGGTTGTGATAAGTGTTATGTGATAAGAGGATGTACCATTTCGAGGGACGTATCGCGCGCCGCGATGGATACTATATATCGAGGGACGTATCGCGCACCGCGATGGATACTATATATCGAGGGACGTATCACGCGCCGCGATGGATACTATTATCGAGGGACGTGTCGCACGCTGCGACGGATGCATGGACAGATATGTCCCCCTTGGGTCCCGGACTGAGAGACAACGTGTGTGTATCGTTAGGTCAGACATGCATCACTATACTTGACATTGCATTGCACATTTTTATCATTGATGAACTTGATCTTGTGTGTTGATGATTTTGTGATGACTATTGAGTTTGTTGTTTAGGACATGTAATTTGTTGGAGTGTTGTTGTTGAGCTGTGTGTTATGTAAACTATGAACTGTTAGGTTGGGCTGGTTTTATGCAGGTTGTAGTTTTGGAGGTTCGAATGAGGTGTAAGGAGTACCTGTATTCTGTTCCCTTAGCCTATGTTTAGAAGTTTACTTGTTGAGTACCGTGTGGTTTGGTACTCACCCCTTGCTTCTACATTTTTGTAGGTTACAAGCCCGGATCTTCGTGATACCTTCTATTCTCTTCATTTCCGAGGCAACTTGTGGAGATTTGTGAGGTAGCTGTTTGTCTTCTCAGCGAACCTTCTTACTCCTAGTTATGATTTTGTTTTACTTGAGAGACAACGTCATTTGAGACCTGCGTATTTTCTTTCAATTCTATTATTTACATTAGAGACTTGTGCACGTGACAACCAGGTTTTGGGGATTTAGTTAAGTTGGCTTGTTATTCGTATTAGCAATTGTTATTGAACTTGTATTTTTATTTTATTTCCGCACTTTATCAAAATGGTTGGGTTGTAGGCTGACTTGTCTTGGTGGGATAAGATGAGTGCCATCACATCCATTTTTAGATCGTGACAAATGAACATTGTAGTGAAAAAGGCGTATATATCCCTTTGCCCACCCCCGAATGGAAATTCACTATATCTAACGAAGAGCCTGAGGAGGAGATTGTCATCAACTTTGTCTACAATATGTTGCCATTTGGAAACAAGTTGAGTTGCATTTTGTTCCAACATTCGTGGCACATATAACACAATCACCTTTTCTGGAATATCGAGTAATTTCACCTTCCATGATATAATGAGACCAAAGCTAGTCCCTCCACCTCCTCTAATAGCCCAAAAGAGATCCTCACCCATTGATTTTCGATCCAAGATTCACCCATTATCATCAATTAATTTTGCATCAATAATGTTATCAGCAGCCCTACCGAATTTTCGTGACATCATGCCATAGCCTCCACCACTAAAGTGTCCACCAACACCAATAACGGGGAGAACCCCAGAAACAAAGGCCAATTTTTTATTTTTTTCCGCAATTCTATAGTAAACTTCCCTTAGGGTCGCGCCAGCCTGAATCCAAGCAATCTTTTTTTTGGTATCAATAGCGATTGATGTTAGGTTTCTAAGATCAACTACACAAAGTATGAAAGTCCCTCATAGTCATGTCCACCGCCTCGAATTCTAATTTGTAGGCCATGTTTCTTGGAGCAATATATAGCTGCCTGGATTTGAGATTCATCATTAGGAGTGAGTGAAAATAATTGATGGTTTGAATTCGGAGGTTATCCTTAAGGTTTTGAAAAGGAGTTATAAATGGTGGAATATGATGAGTTTTAGGAGTGTAGATAACTTGTCATGTTGAGTTTGAGTTCAAAATTCTGTGATAAAGGCATTCAAGAAGGTCATCATCATGTGTTTTGTTGGCCCATGATGATAAAAGGCAAATTGAGAGAAAGAGAAAGATTGTTAACTTTTTGAAACTAGTCATGATTTCTTGTAAATTTTGTGATGAAGAAATGGTAACAAAGAGCTTCTATTTATACTAGTTTTGGCTTGGGAAGCTTACATTAATATGGAAAGAGTTGATTTTTTTTTTTTCATTTACTGGAGAATTCACTTCCATGTGATTCGGGGTTAGGCAAGACCGCTACCATATCCATTTCACTTCAAATAATAAAGTAACAGGGTTAGGCAAGACCGCTACCATATCCATTTCACTTCAAATAAAAATTAGTTCGAGGGACATCAAACCTTACCTCCTTCTCGACCAATATAATTCGTCTTTAATTCAATTAATACTTGTTCCCCACGTAAAAACATTACACTATAACTTGCTTATTTGTTCTATCTAATGTATGATTTGCATGACTTATTGTTATACAAACACGATTATTATGAGCATCATTTCCACTTTTTACGAACTTCATATTTCTCAATCGGAAGAGTGGAAACAAATAGAGATCAATTTTATTTATTTATTTTGGTGTTTTCTTCAAATTTTAAGTACAACAACAAGTCAACACTATTTCAATATCATTATATCAACTTTTCAAATTATTGAGTCAAGTTTCATTATTATTCTTACAAATCGGAAGAGTGGACAAAATCTGTCATTCATCTCTTCTCTTCATACAAATCAAATCTTTAAATCTGAAGCCACAATCACTACATAAAAAAATATCATTAGCGGCAATTAATTCTTAATTGCCGCTAAATATGTATTTTTAGCGGCAATTAACACTCTTTGTATATGTCCCTAAAACCTTTAGCGACATTGGTTCTAATGGCACTTAACTAATGCCGGTAAAGATTTTAGCATTCTTTATTAATGTCAATATTTATTGCCGCTAAAAGTTGTTTTTGTTGTAGTGAACAAATCACAAAGGTGGAAGAATGATCAGTACTTCAAGCCTTGTTTTTGAGTTTCATAAAGTCTATACTCCGACAAGCTTGGAAGCAGGGGACATTTGTAGACATTGAAAATTTATGTGACTCTCCAAGACACATTTAATTCTAGTTGTGACTCTACAAGATGTATTCGATTCTTGTTAGGATTCTTGGAGGCTACTCTATCCTAAACCCAAACTCATGCCTAAATTGTTTTTATTTTTAGTGAACTTTGAATTAATCTTTCAAAATTTATTTTAAATTTGAAGTCATAGAATGAATTCATGTAATTTTTTTTTTCTGGATATATCATGCCTCCAGTTAATACATAAAAGAGTTGTATTAAAAGCCTTATTTTTAGAAACCAGTAATGGCTTTAATTTTGCAATTAAACTGCATAAATTACTTCTAAACTTCAGAGGATAGTGGAGGAATACTTTGTTCATTCCTAAAGTAATTTGTTGGATCAAATTTAGTCTTGACTTGCACCAATCTATCAAAGTTGTTCTTGAAATATTTCACTCCCCAAATTCTTGCTTGTGCATAACTTGTGTTTATTCCTTTATTGTTCACTCCTAAATCAAGATCTCTATAGTTGAAATAAGCTGCTCTAGGAGATTTTGACACATACTTAGCCATGTATTCATAAAGTTGTCGAATCCAAGCTATGTTTCTTTGAGAAATTTTTATTTCCCCCCAAGCCACCGAATAATGGATCATGAATATATTTCCAGCTCTATGAGGGAAGGGAGTTTCAGATTCTGAGATGTCACTCAACTTTCTTCCATAAGGACTAAATTGTAATTCTGCCGAGTTTTTGTCTACTTGGTTGAATAGTTTCCATATACCTTCAAGACCATTTATAGAAATTGGTTGTTGGACATAGTCTGATTTCCCTTTGAAATAGTATCCTTGATTAGTTGTATTCCAATTTAATAACACATTAAGTGATGTGCCCCTAGGGAAATTGGCAAAGAAGAGTATAGATTCTATCCAACTCATCTCAATGCAATCTTCTTTCACTAACCCTAGTTCCGGGAAGCTATCTTGCATTTCATGGAGGAGTTCATCTACTCCTCCAACGAACATTGTAGTGAAGAAGACATGGATAGTCCTTTGTCCACGCCTGATTAGAGATTCACTGCTCTTCAAGAAGAGCCCGAGGAGAAGATTTTCATCAACTTTGTCCGCGATATGTTGCCATTTGTAGACTAGTTGAGTTGCATTTTGTTCCAACATTCGTGTCACGTTGAATACAGTCACATTTTCTAGAATATCAAGTAATTTCACCTTCCATGAGATAATGACACCAAAACTAGTCCCTCCACCCCCTCTAATAGCCCAAAAGAGATCTTCACCCATTGATTCTCGATCCTGAATTCGTCCATTAGCATCAATTAATTTTGCATCAATGATGTTATCAGCAACAGTACCAAACTTTCATGACATCATGCCATAGCCTCCACCACTAAAGTGTCCACCAACACCAACAGTTGGGCAAACCCCAGCAACAAAGGCCAATTTTTTACTTTTTTCCGCGATTCTATAGTAAACTTCCCCTAGGGTCGCGCCAGCTTGAATCCAAGCAGTCTTGTTTTCGGTGTCAATGGAGATTGATCTTAGGTTTCTAAGATCAATTACGACAAAGGGGGTCTCCGAAATGTATGAAAGACCCTCATAGTCATGTCCACCGCTTCAAATTCTGATTTGTAGGTCATGTATCTTGGAGCAATGTATATCTGCCTGGATTTGAGATTCGTTGGTAGGAGTGAAAATAATTGATGGTTTGAAGTTGGAGGTTATCCTTAGGTTATCTGAAAAGGAGTTCAAAATGGTGGAATATGATGAGTTTTTAGGAGTGTGAATGACTTGTGATATTAAGTTTGAGTTCATAATTTTGTGAGAAAGACATTCAAGAAAGTCATCACGTGTTTTGTTGGCCCATGATGATGAAAGGCAAATTGAGAGGAAAACAAAGAATATTGTTAACTTGTTCAAACTAGTCATACTTGCTTTGAAAATTTTTGCTGATGGAAAAATGGAAACAAAGAGCTTCTATTTATACTAGTTTTGGCTTGGGAAGCTTGCTTATAATTTTTGCATGAGTGACTTATATGAGGAATTAATCTAATAGTTTTTCAGTAGTCTCAATCTTAATCAAAGACAAGTTTTATCGCGATTTCTTCTTGTTGTTATAACTTTCCTTTCTAGTAATTAACAAGATTACATCCACTATCAATAATGCTATCATATATATAGCTTATTTGATGATAATAATAATAATAATAAGCACAAGATAATATAATCACCCTTGAAAGTTGAAGTTAACATGGGAGTAGCTAGGTTAATTTAACGCTTAGGCAAATGAATAAAAATAATTAATTCATACGTTACTGAAATATTGAGTAGTAATGTTTTTGCGTCTTTTATAGTATTCGCGATAATAATATTTCAAAATTATTGATTTTGGTTTGACAATTCTTGCATGATAATCCCATTATAAATTTGAGTAAATCAATGATCCTTAATTAAAAAAATTGTCATGAAAGTCACACGTTTAATAAGAAGATTAGGCATGAGTGCCGCTGAAGTCACATCTAATAATAAGATTAGGGATGAAATATGGGATTAGCTTAGGCCCATTTGTGTTAGTCAAAAGGTTGATAGTAGAGAAAAAGACAAAATTATGTGAAAGTCACACATCTAATAACTATATATATATATATATGATAGATTAATGAGTATTTTATAATTACTTGGTCTTAGCAAGTCAAAACTCAAAAGCCCACGATTTCTTTTTTGTTTTGTTTTCTAATAAAAAAAATTACATAGCTTAAATAACGTTTTAACATTGTTTGAGTTGAGTCTTAAAATAATTGCACATAATAGCATGAAATTTTAGAATTGGAATAGTTAAATGGACCTATTTGTTACACAATTTATCAATATCCAATCTTTGGGATTTAATTATCATAATATTCTTACACTTAATTTTGTAAAATAGAAACCATATTTGATAAGACAAAATATAAAAATATAATATAGTTTTAAAGAGAATGAATCTCATAAAAAAAAATGAATTTTCAACGTAACAAAAGTAGAAAAAATCAATTTTGTAACTGTATTTCTTTATTTACTAAAAGTTAGAAAATAATTTTTTTAAAAAATACTTATTTAATATATATAAAATTTTCATGGTACCAAATACAGTCTTAGACCTTAGTCCTTCACATTTTTCAAGATTCTAAAAGATGCATCTAAGAAATTAGTTACATCTAAATTCTTCTAAAAGTCATCATTTCTCTAGTTCCAAGTGAGTTATTACCCAAGAGACGAACGCAGGATTTGAAAATTTCGAGTGCACCACATATGATTTTTGAGCTAAATTTAAAATAAAAATAATGAACCATTCTAGCTGGTTTCTAACCCTAGTCTCGTGAGCGGTTCCTTTGCCTTGTACCAGCAGCACAAGAACACTCTTATGCTCTTTATGGGTGCATTGTTAATTATATCATAGTTTCTGCCAGTTTTTCAAGATAAATAAATATATATATATAATTTTTTTCGAAGTTAACGGGTGCACGTGCACCCCTACTAGCAAGGGGTCCGCCTCTGCCCCTTATCACCCATTATATATATATATATATATATACATATATATATATAATTTTTTTCGAAGTTAACGGATGCACGTGCACCCCTACTAGCAAGGGGTCCGCCTCTGCCCTTATCACCCATTAGGCATCCAAAAACTCAATTTTACAAGAATAAGACTATTCTCTCTTCTTTTTTTCCCTCATAAATTAAAGTTAGTCAACCTATACTTTAAAATAGTTTTTTTTACCAATACCATAGAGTTTTAAAGGTTTATAATAATGTACTTTCATGTTTAAAATGCGACTTTATACAAATGTCCAAACTCATTCGAGTGTCGTAGCCACAGCCGTCCCGGGTGTCGGAAAATTATGTTGTATATATATGTCAAATTCTACATTTAAAATATATATATTTAAAGTTGGACACCTTTGACAAAAGCTATGCATTTGGCGCAGTGGTAATGGGTGTCCATTTGAATAAAGGAGTTTTGGGTTCGAACCTTAGATATCACAATATTTTTTTTTTATTTTGACAGCCATATACCATTATTCTTGGACACCCTTTTCATCTAACAATTCACTTCAAATTTTACATTATTTTCGATTGTAAATACTAAGTTATTTCTATCAACGTATTTTCAATTGAAATAAGTAAAAAGAGGACTTCTAATTCTCCAGTTTCAATAACATTTAGATCATAAAGTATTTCAAAAAATAAATCAAAATAATTTTTGTCTTTATTTATTGAAGGAGAAAATGTTCATTTGAAATATCATGAATCTCAATACTGATTTTTCGGAGGAGTTTATAACATCCATCTATAATATGCTATCTGATGACAAATCACCAACTCAAAAGTCCTTAAAAGTCTTCATCTATGAAACTGACGTATACTTGTCCCATGCATCGTGAGAAACATATAGCTTTTTCCACATCACAAATTTTAGTAGGGTTCATAGATTTTTATTTTTTTAAAAAATTATTTAAATTTTATAAAGTTGAAATTGAAGATGAAGTTATATTTGATTATATTTTTGCAAATGGGAAAGCGAATACTTAATTTGTTTGATCCCTCGAGGGGCTATATTATTGGTATGTGAAGATGAAGTTTGAAAATAAATTTAGAGCATTTTTATTTTTCAAATTTGTAATCCAATTTTAAGTTGGACTTGAAAATTTTATTGATATAGTTACATTTTAGTACAACTCATAAAGTTATTTTACATTATTTAGCCTATGTTTTTGATGCTTATTTAAATTAGCAAAATTTCATGATTATTTTATCAAATTGGCTTGAATACTCCACCCACCATCTCGTAATTATTATTTTTTTGAAAAATTAAAAGTTCAAAAGAGGAGATCATTATCTAGTAAAATTGAAACTAAATTTGACAAAATTTGCTGCTTAATTAGCATTTAGCTATCAGATAATACATATTGAGATTTGGTCTTTAAGTAAGGTACGATAAATTTGAAAAAAGGAATAAGCGAATTATGGAATTGGAAATTATTGGATTTGGGTTTTTCTGAGAGTTGTGTTAATGAGGTGGAGAATTTGTCTTCTCTCAAAATTGGTGTTCAGTTATTATTGAAGCTCGAAATTTTTTGAAAATTGATTTTTTCTAAATAAGCTCTGTTTCGAGTTGATATTGTTGAAAAAGACCGATTACGTATTGAGGAGTCTAATTATGAATTTTTGGGTGACTTGGGATAGTTTTTGAGGTGTTTGTGGATGAATCTAATGATTTAATTCAAGAAAGAATATGGAATCACTTTTTTGTATAATAATATATCAAATTGTATATGATATATAAATGTCTTTTATATTTTAATAATATTATAACATTGAACGACATGATGACCTCAATTCTTATTAACAATAGATAATTTAAGGCTCGTGATACGGGCCCAATATAATTTCACATATTTGTTTAGAAAATTTACATAAATTTATAATTTAAGATATCATAATCTCTTCTCGGATACATCCCTATTTCCTCTAAGATACATCCATCCTCTCTTGGATACATACCTATCCCCTCTCGGATACATCCCTCCCATGAAGTAATATATCATTTGCAATGTAATGAAAAATCAACGAATGTATTCAAGAGCAATGAAAAATTCAAAAAAATTGTAATTGAGGAAACTTCTGGGATAGGATGTAATTAACCTCCAAATATATGAGATTTCTGTACTTTATACTATTTTTTCAGTAAACAACTTCAATATATTAATTAATAATTTCTTTCAAATGTTCATTTGTATTTTAATATTCCTTAGAATTTGAATATTAAGTTTTTTTTTCTTCAAATTTTCTCTGTTAAATAGTTTATCATATTTGATATTAAGAAAATATCCTATATAGAAATGAAAAATTAATAGTTTTTAATCTTTCGATGAATACATTATCAAATTATTAATTTCTTGATAGTCAAACATTGTTCATTCTTTTAGTCACGAAATTTGATATTTTCTTTAAATTAATTAAAAAATATTAATACATTATTTTAAAGACTGTTTTAATAATCAAGATACAAATTTTAAGTAGTGGTCATATTATGTACCATAATATTAAAAATATGTTTGCGTAATAATCTTTAAAAGTATTTTTAGGAACAATATATTAACTATTCAAAACACATTTTATTTTAAATTAGTTCAAAATTTTCTTTCTAAAACATGTCAAAACAAGCTTAGTATTTATTATTATTTGTAAGAAGTTAACCAATAAAGACTCTTCATTTTAACCAAAACTTAACCCAAAGGTTGACTCGAGTTGTGATATAAGGAGTGGACGGCACGACTATTAAAAGTCTTAAAAATTAAAAACCTATCCTAATTTGGTTCGATAGAGACTTGCCTTGTATTTGAGACTGAGACGTTGTAGTTACTTATTGAAACGAGACAGGAAGAGAACTATTGCATGTCCAATATATAAAGCATAATAATAATATAATCATATATAAGCAAGAGTAACATATACATTGTGTAGAAATATATTTTATTGCAAACGATATATATAGTCACACACATAATTAAGCTTATAAATTAGAGCTTGTAAGATTGAAGTATAGCTTCAAAATCTGCATGGTTTATTGCATAGGTGTGCAAGAACTCTTTGTACTGATAAGGAATATTTGTTGTTTTTTTAACCAAATCACTTGCAGGTTCAATGTGACAATCTGAAGAAGGAATCACAAAATTACCCACACAAATTCGAGTTTCTTTTGAATTTGTCACTGCTCGATGAATCACACTTTTTAGCTTATCGTTACTGATAATCTGAAAAATAACAAGACAAGTTATCTACGGTTACAATAAACATTTTTTACAAAACTTTTCCTAGCAAATTCAACATGATATCATGAAAAATAAAGGAATAGCTTGCTATAACCGATTAAAGGGAAAACTACGCCATAAAATTCAAAATAATTACAAGTTCATACCCAAATCCAAAGTAATTCCTGAAATATCTATTCTCTCATAAATAATTACAGTCCATACCCCCATTCATTAAGGGTGATAATTTTCGTTTAACTGGTACTAAATCGGTATCATATATTGTATTGGTATCAGTAAGATTGATAATTTCGCTTGACTGATACTAAATCAGTATATATATATATATATATATATATATATATATATATATATATTATATTAGTCAATGATACTATAAGAGTATATATGTATATTGTTGTGGTATCATTAAGGTTTCTTGTTCAGAAATTACTCATTAGTCAATGATAATATAAGAGTATATATATATTTTTTATGGTATCATTAAGTTTTCTTGTTAAAAAATTACTCATAAGTCAATGATACTACAAGAGTATATATATACCCTTATAGTATCATTGACTAATGGGTAATTTCTTAACAAGAAACCTTAATGATACCAATACAGTATATATATACTGATTTAGTATCAATTCAACGAAATTATCAGACTTAATGATACCAATACAATATATGATACTGATTTAGTATCAGTTAAGCGAAATTATCATCCTTAATGATACCAATACAGTAAATGATACTGATTTAGTATCAGTTAAGCGAAATTAGTAAGGGGGTATATAATGTAATTATTTAGTGGGGTATAAATGTAAAGGGGTATATGTTTGTAATTTTTTTCTTTTATGGGGTTGCTTATTCCCCCCCTGATTAAATTGCACGATTAATCTAAAAATTCTAACAATATATATATATACCAACATATATGATTTACCTGTAATTGGCAACCAATGATGACCACAAATGCATTAGGAATAGGTTCAACAGCTATCCATTTTCCATCCTTGAAGATTTGTAAGCCATAAACATGACTGTCTTGAAGCAAAATTGTGAACAAATTTGGGTCACAATGGCTATGCATTCCAAGTGCCAAATTTGGGTCTGGAAATGGAGGATAATAGTTAGCTGATAGCATTTGAACTTTGCTTAATTCACCTCCAAAATACCCCCTTTCAAGTCCTAATCCTTCACTAATCACATCTAAAATCTTTGTGATTAGTTTCCTTGTTTCAATTGAATATGCACTAATAACTTCTCTGAAATTTGTAATTAGGAAACAAATTTAAATATAATAATGGGAAAAAGTAACATCTACATTTTATTTTTTGAGTTTCATACTTGAATGTTAGCGAAACACACCCAATGATGTGTGTAGACATCGATATCTCCGATTTGAAAAGGAAGAGTTTAGGATTTCAAAATGATCAATTAAAAATATATTTAAAAAATTAATGTGTCAACAAACAGAGTCGTTATATATGCTAGGTGGATGAATATTTGATGGACAAATGCGTCTACAATCATTTCTAGACAAACATTTGGTTTAGTCAATATAATTAACGTCTAGGTGTGTTTCGCTAATCATTGGGTGATGTTTCAGATAGAAACCTCACACTCTCAATCATTCAGATAAAAGGAAATACCGATAATGAGTAGGTTTTTCTGGCCAAAAAGGCAAGTAATCTTGGAGAGGATTACAATGATGTGCTAAAGTATCCCTCCAACAATGTTTATAATTATAACTGCTTGTGTAGAGTTTGCATTTGCTATTTGGGTCACCTGTGTAGTACTTTGCTTTCTCTTCAGCTGGCATGTTAAAAATTTCTTTCAATACACCTATGGTCTCTTCCAATAATATTTCTGAAATCCCATGGTTGATCACCTATTTTTCATAAAATCAACAAATATATACGATATCAGTATAATTTAACTCGTTATAATAGGTAACATGTGTTATTTTATTAGATATGATAGCGTAAAAGTTCTTTTTCCATTTTCAAATTTGTAGATGTTCAATTGAGAAGGAAATTAAGCACAAACAAGAGTGGAAAGAAACATGAAAAGACCCAAAATTAATCCTCAATTGGATTTAATTATTTGCAATTTAACCAGATATAAATAACATGTAACATGTCTTATTTTTCAAGTTACTAAATGTGAACTATTACATATAAAAAAAAACTTTTTATAGTGTCCGTGTATAGAAGTAACACAAATAAGTGGGGCAATTAAAAAAAGACAAAGATGTCCAAAATCATGATGTAAAACTTTTTTTTTTTTTGATAACATCAATTTATAGAAATTAAACCCGGAAAAAAAACATGAAGAAGAGGGGAAAGAAAACCTGAAAATACCCAAAATTCTATCTCGCTTTAATTATTTGCAATGTAACCAATTATATTATAACAGGTAACATGTCTTATATCTTTTTCAAGTTACTTATAGTGGACGATTACTAGGTTTTAAATTTAATGGTGTAAAAACTTCTTTTTTCTTGTTGTACTGTTAGCGTATAAAAATTAAACTTGAAAGGAGGAGAAATTAGAAAACCTGAAAATAGCCAAAATCCTGACTGGCTTTAATTATTTGCTCAAGTATTGCAGGTTGACCATATCCTCCATCTTCATGAGTAGTTAAGTCTATCTTTTAAAGGAACAATAGGTTCTCCAGGTCTTTGATCTAATGGGAACTTGCAACTCTCAGGCAAAGATTGCACATTTTTCCACCAGCTTGACACAAGTTTATTTTCCATATGAAAAGTGTTGTCAAAATTCACATAAACTCTATGACAAAATTAATAGACTAGGGAAAGTTGTCTGTCTATGAAAATTAAATTAATCATATTTTAGAAAAATAGTTGTCAATTTGATTAATTTTCACAGTTAAATTAGATTACATTAATCTGATCTTTTAAACTAAAAAAATTAGGTATTTAAAAACTATACATAAAGTATTATAAATTGTAATTTGATGAAAAAAAACATCGTAAAATGTTAATAATTTGACTCTAAAAAGAAAACGGTGACAATTAAAAAAAAAACGAAAGCTAATATAGTACAAGTTGTATAGTACTTCTTTGTTGGCACGTCTACTCTTTCTATTTTAATTTTTGGTGTTAATTAAGTATAATATTTTAAAGATTTGATGCATGCATATTTCGAATCTCAAGCATATTTTTATTTTAGCCTTTTGCTCTCAAATCTCAATCAAACGAATAAGATATCATCAGATTAGCTAATGTATTACATCACTTGTCCTGGTAGGCTTAATTAAATATAATATGTTATTTTTATAGTTAGATTGAATAAATTAAAATCTCTTTAAATTTGATAAGTTTTATTCGATGCACACCTAAATTTTATACTAGCCGAATTACCCCATAAACTTGGTAGTTTAATAGCCTCAACCCTTCTAGATACGACTAATGTGACAAAGAGAGTGAATACACTCTCTTTTAGGCGTGTGGAAGAGAAGAAAAATAAAAAAAACTCAACTTTAAAATAGGATATTATTCAACTATTAATTGTCACGTAATATTATACAAATTTAAAAGGATGGTACTATAAGTTATCCATTAACTCTGATCGGGCTATCAATAAGGTTGTGGTGGAGTAGTAAGTACTTCTTAATTCATCCTTAACCAAGAGGTTTCGAGTTCGAGTCTCCTTGGGCAGTGGCGGAGCCAGAATTTTCATTAAAGGGTGTCGGTATTTATAGTAAACAAAAATTATGAGGCTAGTCAACCCCTTAACGACTAGACTATACCTTCAAACCTATTCTAAAATGTGTCAATACTTGTGTATATATTTATTAAATTAAAATTTTAACTCTATATACGATGTAATTTTTCGGCGAAACCCCTTGGGCAAGGGTGGCTCCGCCCCAGTCCTTGGGTAGCCCTAAGCATGGGTGGACACCCCTTCGTCGGAAAATTACATTGTATATGGAGGTCAAATTTTTATTTAATAAAATATGTAAAAGTATTCACACGTCTTATTTTTTTACAAGATTTTCCTGACCTTGGTTATATTTTCCATATAGTCCATTATCTCCATCTTGCAAGCAAGTAGATTATACATCAAAATGATGGCCATACAGCAACGAAAGAAAGAGCCTTGGCATTTATATCGTCATGAATATTCATAGCTTAGTCTACTAAAAGAGGAGTCTGACTCGTTACACTTCCAATCGCTCACCTCGAACGGATACATATCATACAACTCCTAGCTATATCATATGTGTTCAGTGCTAATAAGTTTAATTTGTAAATGTCGAATAGATTAGTATCCTACTAAATTCATTATAATATTAAGTCCAATATGAAATCACAAACAGGATAACCTCAACTCTTATTAACATTAGAAAGTTATAAGGAGCAGCCTATTAGGTGAACAACAGGATGACCTCAATGCCTTTGCCACAAGCCCACAAGCAAAGTTCCAAATGTCTTTTCCCAAGTAGTAATTGCACATTCAAACACTAGTCAAATATGGAGATTTTTTTTTATAACTGACATGAAATATGTCACACAGAGTCAGCATCTAAAGTCTTACTCTTGGATTCCCTGCTGGACTCTGTACCAGCTTGGGAATTGGTGGTCATATTACTGGTGGTGCTTATGGTTCCATGATGAGGAAATTCGGGCTTGGAGTTGACAATGTGATCGATGCTCGTATAATCAATGCAAATGGAACCATACTCGATAGACAATCCATGGGGGAAGACTTGTTTTGGGCTATTCGTGGAGGTGGAGGAGCTAGTTTCGGGATCATATATACTTTCTTGGAAGATGAAATTAGTCACAGTTCCATCGACTGTTATTGTCTTCACTGTCCCGAAAACACTGGAAGACGGAGCAACAAAGATTGACGATCGTGTCTTCATGAGAGTAGTCATAAATGTTGTGAACAAAAAGGAGGTAAAAGGGCGAAAAACTGTTCAAACATCTTACAACTCATTGTTTCTTGGAAATGCTTAGAGACTTTTACAGATAATGAACGCGTCTTTCCCTGAATTGGGATTGACACAAAAAGACTGTACAGAAATGGATTGGATAGAGTCAATTTTATACATAGCAGGTTACCCCACAAACGCGCCTCCAGAAGTACTCCTCCAGGGGAAATCACTATTGAAGAATTACTTCAAAGCGAAATCAGACTTTGTAAAAAAGCCAATACCTAAAACAGGACTTAAAAGGCCTATGGAAAAGGCTCTTTAAAGAAGACTCACCATTGATGATATGGAATCCCCATGGAGGAATGATGGCTAAAATATCGGAATCAGAAATCCCTTTCCCACACAGAAAAGGGATGATTTTCATGATACAATACGTAAACTACCTGGAATCAACCTGATCAAGAATTGGCCACGCGACATTTAGATTGGATCAAGAAACTCTACAAGTACATGACTAAATATGCATCTATGTTCTCAAGAAAAAGCCTATGTGAATTACAGAGATCTTGATTTAAGAATAACCAAGAATGTGAATAGTAATTCGAGCTTTTCACATGCCAGTATGTGGGGAGCAAATGTTTCAAGAACAATTTTAACAGGTAGGTGCAAATATAGACTATAGTGGATTCAGAAAATTTCTTCAAACATGAACAAAGCATCCCATTACTTAATGTGGTGTAAATGTATGATTTAATCAAACATCATATAGTACAAGTAATATCATCTAGTGTTTATAATATTGAGCATCAAATTTACTTTTAATACCTCATAAAATAGATGCCCAAATAGATTTGAACAGACACATGAAAATATTTTTAACGTTTTACTGAATAGGAAAAATTGAAATTATTAGGTCATAAAAGTTTTAACAAATGTTACGTTGATCTCAAGTGTTTTTAGAACATTACTTTAAGTGTATGAATGATTTTACAACATTACTTAAGTCCATGAATGACAGAGATGTGTGCAAGATGGCTCGATTATTATCAATATAAACATTTGAAATGAGAACATATACAAACTTTATTATATATATTCACATGCAGTGTTGTGTGGATGTAAAAATATTGTGATATTTGGGGATGGAACCCAGAACTTTTTCATTCAAATGGACACTCATTACCACTACGTCAAAGGCATAACTTTTGTCAAGAGTGTCCAACTTTAAATATGTATCCTTTAAATGTAAAATTTGACACTTGGGTGGCTATGGCTACGCAACTGTTCACACGTATTTTTAAATTTTGACTTAATCCATCAACTTGACCGAACAGAAGGTTTACAACAATACTAACAATTAATTACGTATAACTTTCTTTTCTAAAAATCATATATTGTTTCAAAATCTTCCTTACAATATAGTGAAATGGTATAAATAAAAGTAAATATCTCATAGATTTGCTTTTTTGCATAACGTCTATTTATATAACAATAAATCTATTATGTATATAAATTTTATACATACATATAAAAATCAGATTAATTTATTTCAATTTTTTTAATCTTTGAAAATAACTAAATATATATGGGCAGATCCATAAATAATTTTTCGAGTGCTCGAGCATTCATTAACCTCGACCTAAAATTATTTATATATATAGTAGTCTCTTCAAAATTTAGCTATATTAAACGTTCAACACCCGTGAACAAATTTCCTGATGGGTGTGTCCTGTGGCCAGTTTAAAGGCTTTGTCTTTAGGGAAGTTAAGGGTCCAATTGGCTACCATTTTTTATTTTCCTTTTTCCCTCCCAGTATAAATGATATATTACTTAATTTTTAGTCTTAATTGTTGAAACCTGAGTGAATACATTATTTTTATAATTTTTTTAAAAAATATTCTTAATTTCTTTTACATTTTATCAATTTTCTATTTTCCTCTTTTCCTCCCAATATAAATGATATAAACTCAAATCTTTACTTATTTAGGGTGTGTTTGGTATTAAGGAAAATATTTTCTGGAAAATGTTTTCTAATTTTTTCATGTTTGGCTGACTTAAATGTTTTGAAAAATGTTTTTCAAATCAACTCATTTTCCTCACATTTAAGGAAAATGACTTTCGTTCAAAAATTAAGAAAAATATTTTCCAAATCTCTACTTTATCCTTCAATATTTTTTCTTACCCTACCCCATACCCCATACCCGACCCTTCCCATCCAAAAAAAATAATTAAAAATTAAAATTTTTCTTAATTTTAAAATTTTCAATTTTTACGTCACCTCAACCCCTACCCCAGCCATACCCAACCATCACCCCCGTCAAAAAAATTTCTAAAAAAATTATTTTGAAAAGTAATTCAAATTTTTAAAATTTCATTTTTTACGCCACTGGGTCAGAAATTATTTCCTAAAGGGCATTTTCTAGTCTCAAGCCAAAAATAAAATATATTTTCTGAAAAATATTTTTCATTCACCAACCAAACATTAAAAAGTATTTTCCAAAAAAAAAACTTCTACTCACCAACCAAACATTAGAAAATAAGTTTAAAATCCACTTGTTTTCCAGCAGTGCGCCAAAAAGTGCTCCCAGAACTTTAGGGGTTGGCGTCCCGCGCCAGTAATGCCCTCGGGACGTCTGCTCCATCCGTTTTCCGTCGTTTAGCCCGTCTGAGTCCTTCTAAAGTGTACTAACACTTCCTATCGATTCTAACTACTCTAAATGACTTCTAAACATCTAGAAATCATCTATAAACATGAATCATAACCTTGAATCAATAAATTCAAATTCAAGGTAGAGCTAAGAGTCAAGTCTTGAGTGTTCTTCGAGTCTTTTCAAAGTCTCTTACAATTGTTTTAAACTTGTTTCAAGACTTGAGCATTGAGTTGAGTAAGAGTAAGAGTAAGAGTGAAGTTCATTTTCTTCAAAATGATATATGGGAACTAAGCATTCCCAAAGAATAAATGTTTTCACATTTAATATGAGAGGAAACACCGATTTCCAAATGAGTTTTCATGAGCAGTTTTGAGTTTCATCTCTTTTAAGAGATAGATTTTTGAGTAATAATCTCAAACCACAAAAAAAGAGTTATGTTTTTAAACATATGAGCTGAGCATATTTTGGGAGTAGTATTGAGCACCGATATGGAGACGAGTTCAGATAACTCAAATCTCTATAAACCATGTACCCAACGTGGTTAGAAATGATCATATTTTTTAGATCCTTTATGCCAACATTGGTAGAAAGGGTCAAATCTCCATATTTCTGCCAATTGACTTTCTCTCCACCATTAAAGCTGGAGTCGAGATATAATCTTTGGATAATTTATAGAGTAGAATTTCTTTTTCTTTATGAGTAGATATCATTCAAATGATATGTATTCTAATCTGTAGATCCTTGCTTATTAGTTTGTTTGTTTATTACTTTTACTTCTTTTCTGTCTCCTCCTCAACATAGCATACCTTCTTCTCCTTTCAATTTCTCGAAATTTCCTTTTAACCCCTTTTACATGTTTAGCTCTAACAAACAAACTATTCATAAAAAACGAAGAAACTCAAGGTGGGTCTTGAATAAACACCCTTTTATTCGATTCTTTTCGCAAAATCTGTGGATACCCATTTGGGATTTTCTGCAAATTCACCAATTCTTCAAGATTTTTGGTGAGATTTTCGTCAGTGGATACACATATTACTTCGAAATGAACAGTAATTGGCAATTGAATTACAGGTAATTTCAGAGTTTTAGGAAAGGAAGAAGTCTGGGATAATTTGAGGAATTCTTGATCGGAATGTCATGAAAAATGCAGTTTTTTTTTTTTGAGATTTTTGAGCTTTTCTCCATTGAGAAGAAGCTGGGCTTGGAGAGTATGAAACTGAGGAAGCCAGCTTTAATGGTGGAGAGTATTTTTGCTTAATTTAAATTTTAGCCAATTAAAGACTGTCACATCATTAATGAAAGGATTAATTATTATTCTTAAAAAATAAAAGGATTAATTATTATTCTTAAAGAATTTGTTAAGTGCAAGGGTATTATAAACTCATATAGGTGAATGAAAGGGTATTTTAGAGCCCAATAATGGAAGAAGGACATTTTTGTTTCATTCCCTATACTTGAAGAGTATTTTAGGCCTTCTCCGAAAAAGAAAAAGAAAAAAGGTGTACTCAATATGGACTAAGGCAAAACTTGCCAACATCATATATTATCCTCTCTATCTTTCTTTACAATTTTTGCATAAAGAATAGGTTTTTAGTCTTTGGGATGCCAAATTTAAAGTGTAATTTTTTGAACATCAATAATCAATAACGGAGTCTTCTAATTAAATAAATTATAAGAAAAGAAAACACAAATGTTAAAAGATGAAATAGTAAAAAGAGAAATAAACTCACAATCAGTTCCACATAGAAAAAAAGAAGAAGATAAATTAGAAGAAAAGTAAATAAGTAATGAATTGATATTTTTGATTAATTTTGTAAAAGTAAAAGTAAAATAAATATATTTATCTTTTGAGTTTCTGAGAGTGATATTCTTGGGATTGGGAGAAACAAGGAAAAATCTAAAATTGAAGCAATTTGCTTACTTGGAGAAATCTAAAATTGAAGCAATTTGCTTATCAAAAGCATTATTAAAAAACTTATAGCAATTATAGTACATCATGATCGTAAATAAAGTATACAATAAAAAAACCTTATTATATATGAATTCTTGTTATGGGTTCTAAAGGATGCATATCATATTTCTATTAAAATTTCGATTTGATTTTGTTTCTACATATAATTGATTTTTTTTCTTTTCAGAAGAAAAAAATAATAATAATTGATTTTCCTTTTTTCTCTAGAAAAATGGATAACAAATTATTATAAATTAAGACTTTTCTATTAAAATTTCGATTTGATTTTGTTTCTACATATAATTGATTTTTTTTCTTTTCAGAAGAAAAAAATAATAATAATTGATTTTCCTTTTTTTCTCTAGAAAAATGGATAACAAATTATTATAAATTAAGACTCGTGTATTTTCACTTAGTATTATTGATCCACCTTATAATAAATTAAGAGACCTACTTATTTTTTAAAAGATATTTTTTATGATTTTTTTTTTGAATACAGTATTTGAGTTTACAAAGTTGCATGTTGGCTCTATCAGATTAAGCACTTAAAAAGCATTTTATTGCAATGTGTAATTAAGTGCTTTCTTTCAACATTATTGCTTAAGTCACAGCATTGTCACTAAATACTAAATAACATTACACCAAAGTCATTACTTTGTATTAGAACAGTACACTAGTCAAACTTGAAAGAAATTTAATAACTTCCTATATATATTTTTTCAAAATATTTTATCCTATTAATTATTATGATTTATAATAATCATTGCGTTGTTTTTGATAATACAAATTTTATTTCAAAAGATTTAAAGTTTTTGGATTCGAATTCACGGTCAAAGTTTAGAAATTTAAAATATCAAAATTTTATTTTTGCCACATAAATTGAGACAGAGTAAGTTGTCCCTCCATACAAGTTTATGTTTGGGTAGGCATGGTTTGAGCCAACTCAAAATCCAAAGATTTTTAGATTTAAGGATTGGACTTTGAATTTTATTTTCAAAATTTGTGAAATTCTTTAGTATTATAAATTTTTAGATATTCAAAAAAAATTATGCATTATATTCAGTCTTACTCATATCATATTTGTTCAATGCTAATAAATTCATTTCAAAAGTTATTAAATAGATTAATACCCTATTATTTTATGGAGAACTTGCATAGATCTATTAGTTTAGGACTAATTACTTAGATACATTTAGTTTGTAATATTACATGCAAATTACTCCAGATACATACATATACATGTATTTAGTGTGATTTTCATGTATTTGGGATATATACGAATCTCGCTGGCCTCCCTCCCCAATCTCGCTCGTCTCTCCCCCTATTTTTGTGTATATGATAACAAAAATACATGTATCTAAGCGTAAGATACATAGGAAGCTCTTAATTAGTGATAAGATACGTAATATATTTTGAAAGTATAGATAATAATATTATATATGGTAATGAAGTATATCTAATTATGTAGTTTTAAATGTAATGTAGAATAATAGATTTGGATGATAGAATAACCTCAATTCTTGTTAATAATAAAAAGTCACAAGAATCAAACTATTAGGTGAATTTTGGAGGAGACAATCAAGGGAAAAACATTCAATTCAAGGTGAAAAAAAGAGTGAATGATGGTTCTTAGTCAAGAAAGCATAAATCTTTTTTCAGTCTAAAAAAATTCTTTTCTTTTTCTCCTAAAGCTCCAAGTACTTTGCCACAAGTCCATGATCAAAGTTCCAACTATCTCCACACTACTTTTGAGGGATATTCATTAATTATCTTTTTCTAAATACTACGTCCGTCCACTTTTAATTGTGATGATTTCTTTTTTTAGAGTCAAACGATAAGTACTTTAACTAACATTTTATGTACTTTTTCATCATATTAATATGCAAAAACTTGCAATCTATAATACTTTTCATATAGTTTTTGAATATCTAAATTTTTTGTTAAAAATGTTGAATTAATCTAATCTGATTTCACTTTGAAAATTAGTCAAATTGACTTTCGAAAAACGCAACATTATAATTAAAAGTGGACAGGGGAAGTAGTAGTAGTAATTGCACATTCGGACACTAGTCAAATCTCTGTTCGTTTTTACTTGTCACAGTTTTCTTTTTGAAAGTCAAACGATATGAACTTTTACTAATATTTTAAGATGTATTTTTTAAATTAAATTGATACGAAAAATATTGCAATTTTATAGTACTTTTTGTATAGTTTTTGAATATCTATTTTTTTTTTAAAAATAATCGAATTAATATAATCTAATTTAACTTTAAAAGTTTGTCAAATTGACTCTCGGAAAAAATGCAACATGACCACTAAAAGGGAACAAAGGTATAAACTTTACTGCCGGAGAGAAGTGTTTATTGTATTAGTATGTAACACGAGAGTAAACAACAAATTAAATAAAGAAAGAATCAACTAATAAAGGTATTATGATCTTCTCCTAATTACAATAAAAACTAAATCACTAATGAGATATTAAGATATCGAAGATCAATCAAGATATATCCTGATATCAATGGAGATATATTTTACATCACTAATAAGAGGGAGTAAATGATGATATGTGCAATATGTCATACAGAGTCAGCATCAAATCTTACCTTTATCCATATATAAACACCATCAACCCCTTAGACTTTCATCATCAATCAAAAAAAGATTATCAATTATGGCTTCTTCAAACTGTATTATGGTTACATTAATCATAATCTTATTGTGGAGTTCTTCTTCTTCTGTTCTTTCTGATACAATCCCTGAAAAATTCTACCAATGTATTTGCAAGAATTCTGATTTCTCTGACCCTTTTCCCACAGCTTTCTATACCCCAAATGATGCTTCTTTTAACACAATCTTGAATTCAACAGCTCAAAATCTCAGGTGTTTGATGCCATCAGTTGCTAAACCTGAGCTGATTTTCACTCCAATAACAGAACCCCATGTCCAAGCATCTGTAATTTGTGCAAAACAACTCAATCTTCAGCTGAGAGTTAGGAGTGGAGGCCATGATTATGAGGGGATCTCGTACATTTCTGAAATGGGGTCTCCTTTTGTGATCGTCGATCTCTTGAAGCTTCGAGGGATCGAGGTGAACATAGAGGAGAATTCAGCTTGGGCTCAGGCTGGTGCTACTGTTGGTGAAGTTTATTATAGGATTTCAGAGAAAAGCAAGACTCTTGGATTCCCTGCTGGACTCTGTACTAGTTTGGGAATTGGTGGTCATATTACTGGTGGTGCTTATGGTTCCATGATGAGGAAATTCGGGCTTGGAGTTGACAATGTGATCGATGCTCGTATAATCAATGCAAATGGAACCATACTCGATAGACAATCGATGGGGGAAGACTTGTTTTGGGCTATTCGCGGAGGTGGAGGAGCTAGTTTCGGGATCATACTTTCTTGGAAAATGAAATTAGTCACTGTTCCATCGATTGTCACTGTTTTCACTGTCCCGAAAACATTGGAAGAAGGAGCAACGAAGATTTTATACAAGTGGCAGCAAGTTGCTGACAAAATCGACGATGGTCTGTTCATGAGAGTAGTCATAAATGTTGTAGATAAAAAAGAGGTAAAAGGGGAAAGAACTGTTCAAACAGCTTATAACTCATTGTTTCTTGGAAATGCTGAAACACTTTTACGAATAATGAATGAGTCTTTCCCTGAATTGGGATTGACACAAAAAGATGTTACGGAAATGAGTTGGATAGAGTCAATTTTATACATTGCAGGGTACGCGACTAACACGCCACCAGAAGTACTCCTCCAGGGGAAATCACTATTCAAGAATTACTTCAAAGCTAAATCAGACTTCATAAAAGAGCCAATACCAGAAACAGGACTCGAAGGCCTATGGAAAAGGCTCTTAGAAGAGGACTCACCATTGATGATATGGAATCCTTACGGAGGAATGATGGCGAATATATCAGAATCAGACACCCCATTCCCACACAGAAAAGGGGTCATTTTCAAGATTCAGTATTTAACTCTCTGGAATCAACCTGATCAAGAATTAGCCACGAAGCACGTCGATTGGATGAGGAAACTCTACAATTACATGACTTCTTATGCATCTATGTACCCAAGAGAAGCCTATGTGAATTACAGAGATCTTGATTTAGGAATGAACAAGAATGTGAATAGTAATTCGAGCTTTGCACAAGCTAGTGTGTGGGGGATCAAGTATTTCAAGAACAATTTTAACAGGCTGGTGCAAATAAAAACTATAGTGGATCCAGAAAATTTCTTCAAACATGAACAAAGCATCCCAGTAAAGGGATGATGATGTTCTAAGTTTACATTTGGCTAGTAGTAATAATATCTTTTACTTAAATGCTGTTTGATGTGGTATAATGTATGGTTTAATCAAGATCATATAATATAAGTAATTTCACTATTGTAATATTTTAATCTATTATTTGCTTATTAAGACTTCAAAGTTCAATATGAATATAGGAACTTCTAGTCATTAGGACAGATTCTGATAGTGTGGAACTATTAAGGTATTGTTTGGTACACGATATAAGGTGGGGTATTCCAGACTTAATCATGTGATATCAAACTTTATCCCGTTTAACTTGAAATTATTTTATCCCACCGATGGAATTATAGTAAGTGGCAGTTTTTGATTGACTTTTGATGACCAATGTACCTAAAATTCATATTAAGTCAATCAAACATGCACAAATGTCTCTTGTACAAAGAATTTTGTAATTGACTTGCAAATTCTTATCCCATGTGCCTCAGAGCCAATATCTACCTAAATTTGTGCAGAACCTGTCGACACAAATTGGTGTACGTGTCAAAAGTTATATTTTCAACGTAGAACATATAATAGTTAAAATTTCAACAAATAATATATATGAACTTATAAATTTAAAGTAAATTTGATACTAAGAACTTTAGCTTAAAGTCGAAGTCATCGAGTTTGAATTCTAGATATACCTTTGTCAATATTATTCAACTTATTTAATAAGTGAATTGCATATTCCCATTTCAAGATAGATTTCAAAGGCTAGAGGCAAGGTGGAAGTTGTATACAACTAAAATATCCACTTTCAAGATAGAAATCAATAGCTATGGGGCAAGGTGGAAGTATACAACTAAAATATCCACTTTCAATATATATAGATTTCAATGGCTAGTGGCAAGGTGAAAGTTGTATACAACTAAGATATCTACTTTCATGATATAGGTTTCACCGGCATGGGGCAAGAATGGAAGATGTATTTGTTTATGTATTGGTTTCATAAGCAAAAATGAACTTTACGATGAAACAAATGTAAGTTGAGGTCAAGTTGAATGACACATTTATATATTACAGTAATAGATCCTATATGCAATCTAGAAAATAGATTCATAAAGATAATAACTTAGTGATTACAGATTAAACTATATACTGATAGTGTGAGCAATTTTTAATGTTGTTAATATATATTCTAAGATTTTTTCAACCACAAGCTAAGTGACAATCAGCATTCGGCAAAGTGATATTTTTTTTAAAGTATTGTAACACATTCCCAATGTTGCATTCTCCACCTAGAAATTTCCAAATTAGTTAAAGTTCATAAAAAAAAACAAATTAAAACCGATTGAATTACAACAAGACAAACTACAAGTCCTCAACTACTTCTAGATAACATTTCATTGTTCTTAACGAAGTGCCCTACATTGAAAATTAATTGAATGATTTAACTTGTACTAATATACACTTAAAATGTAAAGAAATTCAATACTATAAGCATAGCGTACATTCTACCCTCCTCAGACCTGACTATGTGGACTATACTGGGTATGTTGTTGAAGCATAGTATACAATACTTGTAATAAATCCTCAAAATATTACTCTCTTCCAACAAAATTGCTTGTTGATCATATATGTTAGATGTTTGAATTATTCCAATTTAGAGTACCAAAAAAATCCATTATATACCTAAATTGCTCTTTCTTTGATGATATCAAAACATGGTTTATTCTATAGTACTACTAGTTTTCTTTCTTCTTACAATTACACCAATTAGCTATGCAAATCTTCAAGATTTTGCTACATGCATGTCTTTTCACACTACTTCAACTTCTTCAAGTGTTGTTTACTCCCAAGAATCTCCTTCATATGCATATCTTCTAAAAGAATCTCAACAAAATCCAAGATGGTTAAATTCAACATCACTACTTAAGCCATCATTCATAGTAACACCAAACACACAAAATGAGATCCAAGAGGCAATTCTTTGTGCCAAGAAACATGGTTTACAAGTTAGAGTGATGAGTGGAGGTCATGATTATGAAGGACTATCGTTTCTTTGCAAAAACCCTTTCATAATCCTTGATTTAGTCGATTATCGATCGATTAACATTGACATAGAAAATGAAACTGCTTGGATTCAAAGTGGTGCAACTATTGGTGAAGTTTACTATAACATAGCCAAGAAAAGTAACATTCTTGGATTTCCAGCTGGCTTATGCCCAAGTGTTGGTGTTGGTGGACACTTTAGTGGAGGTGGCATTGGCACCATGATGAGAAAATATGGCCTGGCTGCTGATAATATTATAGATGCCAATTTGGTTGATGCAAATGGTAGAATCCTAAACAGAGGGGAAATGGGAGAAGATGTATTTTGGGCAATTAGAGGAGGTGGAGGAGCTAGTTTTGGAGTAATATCAGCCTGGAAAGTGAAACTAGTTCGCGTTCCGTCTCTTGTCACAGTTTTCACAATTCACAAGAGGTTAGATCAAGAAGGTGTCAAGCTTGTACATAATTGGCAATACATAGCTAGTAAACTACCCGAGAGTCTCTTCATTCGAGCACTTATTCAACAAATCGATGGAGTTGATAGCCAGGGGAATGTGAAGCAAGCTGAAGTCTTGTTCAATTCACTCTTCTTAGGACTTAAAACTAACCTGATTTCTGTTATGAACACAAATTTCCCTGAATTAGCCTTGAAGACGGAAGACTGCACGGAAATGAGCTGGATAAAATCCGTCCTCTACTTAACCGGTTACCAAAAAGGCGAACCACTAGAAGTCCTGTTGGATAGAAAAACACAATATAAAAGCAACTTCAAGGCAAAATCAGATTTCGTCGTTGAGCCAATGCCTGAAAGTGTTTTCCAGGGGATATCAGAGAGGTTTTTGCACCAAAAACTAGTTTTCATGATAATGGATCCATTAGGAGGTAAAATGGATGAAATTGACGAATATGAAATACCGTTTCCTCATAGAAAAGGGAACATTTACAACATACAATACATAGTGAAATGGGATTCAAATGAGGGATCCAAACAATACTTGTATTGGATCCAAAATCTTTACAAGTACATGGAGCCATATGTGTCCAATTCACCAAGAGCGGCTTATATCAGCTATAGAGATCTTGATTTGGGAATCAATCAACAAGGTAATTCCTCGAGTTATCAACAAGCTATCATGACTTGGGGTACCAAGTATTTTAAAGATAACTTTCAAAGATTGACAAAAGCAAAACATCAAATTGATCCAAACAACTTTTTCACAAATGAACAAAGTATTCCTCCTCTTTGTTGTTAGTAACAAAATATATGACTTCACAACTTTCATTATAATAGTTGGCATCTTATTATTGTTGATCAGACAAAATAAATCATAAATGCCATTGCAAAAACTACTTTCAGTTCAAGCAGTCATAAATGTAAGTTTATGCAAAAGTAAAAGGTTGGTAAATTTAACACAAATTCATCATACAAGTGAGGATGCACGTTCCCATTAACTTCGGAAAAAATTATGTATATATAGTTTGAGATCTAAGATATATTTCATTAGATATTATAAAAGCACTACTAATTTGGTGCGCTAATTTAAACCTTGTTCCCCCTCCTCAGTTTGAGATGATAATTTTTGTGGTTTTTGTGGATTTGATAGTTTCGAACTTGTGACCTCGTGGTGCAAAGTGAAGTTCAAAATCAGCACTTGACAAAGTAAACTTTATGTACTAAAGTTATTTAATTCAAATTTATACGTTATTACATTAGTTTTATATTTCTATGTTTTATAAAAATATTACATGAATCAATATTGGATGACATGCTTTAACTAACGTGCATTAACTGTTGATGGTACACTCATCGTCTTCAAATCCTAGCTTCGCCTCTGTCCAGCCAACAAGAATGCGGGAAGAGAGTCCGTTGAACTCGCCCAATTCATGCAAAAAAAATATAAGAAAAATAAATATTAGTTTAAGGACTTACATTTAGGAACGAAAACAAAAAAATATCCAGAATGAGTTAAAACACATGAATAAGCAACGAGTTACAAATTAATGGTATTTCACATATGTTTTCAATTTTTTTTTCATAATTCATATTAGTTGTGTTCACTGTTGAAATAATATTAGCCAAGGTAATAATATATGCACAAGTAAAAAATCCAAGAATGGTTATATAGAAGAAACTTATTAGACTTTATTCAATGACTCTTGTAATTTTTGTACATTGAGTATATCTTTTATAAATATACTATGTGGACTTTTCATTGATAGTACATCATAAGTTAAAACAAAACCTCAACTTAGAATCTAGCTGCAGAGACAAATCTGGCCAAGAATACAAATCAACATTGGGCAATTTTCTCTAATCAGTAGCCAGTGAAAGGTCAAGCACGTCTTGCGCGTACCATCAGACGGCTTTTCCTGTAACTCTACTTGGATTTCAAGCATTTGTGCCTGGATCACTGATCACACCCAGGAAATCATCCTTTATCGTACCAATACAGAAAATTTTTGTGGCATCAAAACGTGTTCCAATAATCTTCATTCTAACTTCACTTTCCTTCTGAATTTTAACCGAACCATCTGAAGTTGTATAATTTGGCACATCATGTATTAAGTGATTTGAGACAGGCCCTGCTTCAGCAAAAAATCCCATCTTGTTAACCATGGTGACAACCCCTTCCAAAATTTCACCTTTAAAGGGTCGAAATACAACACATTGATACTTTTCCAACACTTTCAATCCCAGTAATCGCCACTATAAAACCATGTCGACCACTGCAAGTTCCGTCATTAGTTTTGAAACAAGTTTTTCACCAAGATCACCACCAAAGTGACGAGGATGAAGCTGCATATTTCTCTCCAATACTATGTGGAAAAACATGTTTGAGGAAGAAGAAGAAGATACGTTGTTGATTGAAGTTGAACAAGTGAAGCTTATGAAGAACGGACACATTTATATTGGGTTACGAACTAACAAATCTTAATTAAACATAAATAAATAAGAAATATCATAAATAATAAATTCTAAATTAGTAAGGAATTCTAAACTACTAATGAATCATAATCTTGGTTTATTTTCTACAACTGTCGTGATTTTTTACGAAACATGTTTATTACTCCCTCTATTCCTAATTACTTGTCCATTTTTCCATTTTTAATTGTCCCTAATTATTTGTTCATTTTGACAAATCAAGAAAGGACAATTATTTTTTACCTATTATAACCTCAATTAATTACCTTGAAAAATGTACAACTTCTTTAAAATCTTAAGTTTTTAATTCAGTCATTTCATAATTAATAGGGGTAAAATGATAAACTCACTATGTCAATCATTGTTTTCTTAATAGGTGTGTCAATTCAAAAGTGGACAAGTAATTAGGGAAAGAGGGAGTATAAAGTAATAATACAAACTTATGAATATTTTTAATACTTTTTAGAACTTATGTGTATAAATTATATATATTCTTAAACAGTCAAATATTCTTCCCAAAAATTATAACCAAACACATGGTGAAACTTCACAAATTTCTTGCCAAAAATATTTGAAAATTTATAGTCAAACGTTAACTAAGACGCACCTAGAATAGTGATAAAAAAAATTGGAAAGTAATTCTAAAGACAAAAAGAATATTAACTAATTTATGCTTATACTAATGACCTTTAAAATAAAGATGAACAAATATATGTCCAGATTTAACGTTATTTTTCATTCGGATTTTCATTTAATATAACTATCAAACAATTATAAACATTTTTTTCAAATAATAGCATATAATCACAAAATGACGTGATCTCCGAATAATTATAATTATTTATTCGGGGTTGGGAATAGAATGGACGGACTGCAATTTTGCTGAAAAAATGATACTAATATTTACAATTTATTGGAAAGAAAAAATATCAAAGTCCATCCATTAATAACATCTTGACTTTTCTCTTTTTCCTATAAATTGATTTCTTTCTTAAGTATTAACGAAATCCCTTGTCGCTTTCATTACAATTTGAAATTTTTAACTATCATAAAATCCTTTTTTTTAACTCTACTTCGACATGATCGATGTCATCTGTAACTGTCACCGTACCACTGGCTACAAACTCCGCAGCTCCATAGTTGTGGAGGTTGCAGTCGATAGTGTGGCGGTTGTTGCCGAAGACACCAATTATGTCGAATTGAAGTGAACTTTTTTTATGATAAGCAAAAAAATTTAGGTTGTAATGAAAAATGATGTGGATATTGTTAAAATTTAATAGAGAAGATTAAATTTATTAGGCTAAAAAGAGAATAGTCAAAATTGTCATTAATGTGTGGGCTTTGGTCCTTTTTCTTCTTTTATTTTTTTAATTAATTGTGAATATTATCATTAAACAAACAAGTACACGAACACTAGAGAAACAGACCACCATCCAGAAAGGGAGCTCAATCCAAAAGGCCTCCAAAATAAAAATAACTTATTATAACTTTCTATTGCCAGTAATCCTATTTAATTATAAAATTGTTGAATCAAATAAAGATTTTATTTATTTCTCTCTCCATCCCATATTAGATGGGCATTCTACTAATAATATTTGTTTCATATTACTTGATCACTTACTAAATTAGAATAAAATTAATTAATGTTTTTTCATTTTACCCCTACAATTAATATGACCTTTGGATGTTTAAACAAATTTTGAAAACTCAATTTTTTTTCAAAGGCCAATTAATATAATCAAGGGACAAAATAGTAAAATTGATCAATCTATTAATGATTTCTTGATCACTATGTATAAAAGAAAATGTTCATCTAATATGGAACGGAAGGAGTAGTATTTTTGGCTTGAAATCGTTTTCAATTGTTTGCTCTCTATGTATATATATATATTCTGGTACTTCAAATAGCAACTGCAAACTCTTTCTTTACTGGGTAAAAAAGAAGAAAAAAGACCAAAGCCATACATTAATAACAATTTTGACCATTCTCCCATTTTAGACCTATTATAAATTGAATTTTCTCTCTTTTAAATTTTAATGAAACCTCATTATTTTCATGTAGATTAGTTGTTGATGATCTTCGTTCGATCATTTTCCAAAGTAAAATCCTAATTATCGAGCCTATTCTACCTACTCAATAGAAATCATTCAAAATAAAATCAAATTGATCATCGGTAAATATACCTGCAGATCATCAAAAACTAATGTAAATGGACAACTCCTGAGTCGGTCAGAACAAACATTGGCATTCTATAAATGCCTGGAGTCATATTTGTGAACTCTTCAAGCAACATTCATAGAATGCCAATGCTTATTCCCATCGACTAGGAACTGTCGTAGATTAGTTGTTGATGATCTGTGTATATATTAGTGATCAACTTGATTTTATTCTGAATGACTTCTACCGAGTCGGTAGAATGGGATCGGATTTCGTAAAAACATAAGAGAGAAGATCTAATTTATATGATTTGGAAGATATAATTGTCAAAATAATTATTAATGTATGCGCTTCGGACTTTTTTTTTTTTTTTCCAATAAATTAAAAATATTATCATTGAACAAACAAATACATGTAGTCTGATACTACTTTTCAGAAAGCCCAATCCAAAAGACCTCCAAAATAGAAAGAATTTATTACGACTTTCTATGAGCCTGAGTTTGGTTCTTTTTCGCGTTATGGTGACCCCTATTCATCATCTTCGTTTCCATCTCAGCGTTTTGAGAGGTATGGATCTTCTACGATCAAGTCAATACAGGAAAGATCGAGTGCCGCGCTGAGAGTATTATTTGTGGGTGAGATTTTTGTCTTATAGTTGTAAGATACCTTCAAATGTTATTGCTACTGCAGTGAATGCACATGCTCCTTTGGGAAATGAACATTCCAAAGGAGCATGTGCAGTCACTGTAGTAGCAATAACATTTGAAGGTATCCTACATTAAGAGACAGCTATAAGATAGAAATCTCACCCACAAATAATACTCTCAGTGGGGCACCCAATCTTTCCTGTATTGAGTTGATCGTAGAAGATTCATACCCCTCAAAACGCTGAAATGGAAACGAAGATAATGAATAGAGGTTACCATAACGCGAAAAAGAACCAAACTCAGGCTCATGCGTCCCACACAAAATGGAAATGCCTAGCATTTGTATTGATCTCAAGAGGCCACGTTATGGGCTTGCAGTTTTAAATGAGTCCCTAGTGCTGATCTGTTACCCTGGTTCAATGTGTTCGATTGATCCCACCGATGAAAATTTGCAACCATAGACATTTTAAAAGGTGAACAAGAACCCCTTCTATAAGGTATATTTTGGACATAACAACTTCTTCAAGAAATTTAGTAAATTAAAATAATCCCTGGTTTGGACTGTAATTTTGCTAGAAAAAATGACAATATTTACAATTTACTGGGGAGAAAAGACCAAAGCCATACATCAATAACAATCTTGACCATTCTCCCATTTTTAGATCTATAAATTGAATTTTATCTTTTAAGTTTTAATGAAACCTTGTTATTTTCATTACAATCTAGAAATTTTGACTTATTATAAAACTCTTTTTCACTTCACTTCGACATGATCAATGTCATCTGCGATTATCGTCGCATCATCGTCATCTGCATTGGTTGATGGTAGAGTTGTGGGGGATGTAGCTAGCGGCGTTGCGACAGTTGTAGATGGTATCGATCGCGTCAAAGTGAAATAAAGTGAAAAAAAGAATTTTATGATAAGGCAATTTTTTCATGTAGTAATAAAAAAGGCCGAGGGTTAAGACATAAGAGAGAAGATTTAATTTATATGATTTAAAAGAGATAATTGTCAAAATGATTATTAATGTAAGAGCTTTGGATTTTTTTCGTCTTTTTTTCCAATAAATTAAGAATATTATCATTGAACAAACAAATACACATAGTGAGATACTACTTTCCAGAAAGGAAGCCCAATCCCAATGACCTCCAAAATAGAAAGAATTTATTACAACTTCCTATTACCAGTAATCCTATTTAATTATAAAACTGTTTTATCAAATAAAAATATTTATTAGCTTTTTTGAGTTCTTCATATGTTCAATCCTTTCTTTAATCTCCTTTTGTATTTGTATACTTGCATCTTTCTTGTCTACATTTTTGGCTTGAAATTATTTTAAATTGTTTGCTGTTTATGTGTATAAATCATGGTACTCCAAATAGCAATTCTAAATTCTTTCTTTACTTGCTTCAAGTGCCTTTCATTGATCTAGAATAAGTACTAGTAATCAGTATCATCTTTTTATAACCTAATCCTTGCTAAATTTTCAATATCCTCTTTGGATTTGTTATTTTATATGAATGAGCAGTAATATGGAACAATGTTAAAGTACTAAAGTTCAATCTTATCAATTATGAAAGTAAAAATTTGTGATATTATGTTTATAGTCACTATTTACGCATTATGATTTATGACTACAAAATTTCATTTCATGACTTGAATAATCGATGTTGTTATCAATTAGCTGCTGCAATTAATGATGATTATTTTATAGTGGTGTTCTTTTTTATAAAATGACAAATACTTCAAAAGTACAAAAATTGTGAAATAAAAGTATTTTGTCATCAAAGAGAAAATTCAGATACAAAACGTGTCAACTAAAATGATCTCATGATTGTAGATCTATTAATGAAAATTTGCAACCATAGACATTTAAAGGGTTGAACAAGGACCCCTTTTATAAGATATGTTTTGTGCATAACAACTTCTTCAAAAAGTTTAATGAATTCAAAATTTGAAATTTCAGACCAATGAAAAGATTGATTCACCAAAGGAAAATGATAGAGATTAATGACGAAAAGAATTAAAGAAGGGGGATAGGGTTACCTTTTCAGATTGAAAGAGAAATGGAGGATGTTTTGGAGGCCATTAGTATTGAAAATCCCATGGACAAAGCTTGAATCCGGTGATTTTTACGAGCTTTTCCTTTTCTATTCAAAGCTACAGTAGAGGAGATGACCTTTTGCCGCTCTATCTAAACCGCGTTGGCAACCATTTCATCGACTGGAGCAAATATCTACAAAAGAGGAAAAAGAGGTCAAAGA
The DNA here is from genome assembly GCA_029582245.1 of Solanum etuberosum. Taxonomy (NCBI): domain Eukaryota; kingdom Viridiplantae; phylum Streptophyta; class Magnoliopsida; order Solanales; family Solanaceae; genus Solanum; species Solanum etuberosum. The sequence continues at coordinate 69,441 of JAJONR010001753.1, forward strand.
AATAAGGAAAAGGGCAAAAGTGCAAAAGATAGTGGAGGTCCAGCTCTGTAAGCTGAGAAAGATGAATTATGGTATAAAGAGGAGGTAGATGTTGATGATCCATCGCATAAGAAGGAGGAAGGTGGAGTTAGTGAAAGCACCCAGCGGCGACATTCGAGAGGAAAAAAGAAAGCTTAATTTGAAAACCCTAGCTGCTAGGGTGATATTTAAGAAGGGATGGTCGGTTCAATTTTTGGATTGCGCCAGATATTTTTTTGTTTTCTTTTTGGGCTCGTTGGCCCAATTTTGTACGGAATTATTAAGTCAATGAAAGAGCTTCAAGCTTAGATATTTAACTAAAAATGGCCTTTTATAGCTTTGAAAATGAGGAAAAGACTATGCGGAGGTGATGAGAGTGGCACCACCGCTGTTAATCGACTGATTTGGACAAGAACCGACAGATCTTGTTAAGACTGATTTAGTTAGGATTGTTACGTTGTATTTGGACAAGAGGATGAATGTGATAAATAAGAGTGTTTAAGGCTGATGAAGTTCGTGTAAGTGGGCCAGATCATTAGACTTCTCATAGTTGGGAATAGAATGACCTTCAATTTTGCTAAAAATGATAATATTTACAATTTATTGGGAAAAAAGAAGAAGACCAAAGCCCATACATTAATAACCATTATCTATTTTTAGTCCTATAACTTGAATCTTTTCTCTTAAGTTTTTTACAAAACCCTTGTTCTTTTCATTACAACCTAGAAATTTTAGCTTATTATAAAACTCTTTTTTCACTTCACTTTAAATTATCGGTGCCATCTACAACCGCCATCACACCATCAACTACAACCTCCGCAACTCCACCATAAACCAACATAAGTTTGATAAAGTTTCATCTGATTGAGATTTTTATCCCGTATCAAAAAAAAAAAAGTGAAATGACCCAACTCGAATTCAATTCTTCGTTCAATCGTTTTTCAGCGACAAAGCCCTAGTTATCCGAGCCCATTCTATCGACTCGGTAGAATTTATTCATAGTAAAATCATATTGATCACTGGTCTACCCCCATATCATTAACAACTAGGGTATATGGAAGACCACTCCCGAATTGATTGGTACAAACATTGATATTCTATGAAATGTTATGTCTAGAGTAAAGTCTCGGAGCGTGACAACACAACATACAATATATAGTAACATAGGATTCAAATTAGGGATCCAAACAATATTAGTATGGCATCCGAAGTCTTTACAAGTACGTGGAGTCATATGTGTCCAATTCATCAAGAGTTGCTTATCTCAGGCTATAGAGATCTTGATTTGAGAATCATTGGGTAATTATTCGAGTTATCGCCAAGCTATCATGAATTGTGGTACGATGTATTTTAAAGGTAACTTTCAAAGATTGACAAGAGCAAAACATCATATCGTCATTTTTTCTATATAACAACACATTATAATCACCATCCGCTAAAACTATCTTCCCAATTTATTTTTTATTAAGACAATTTTATTATCTTATAAGAACCACAAGGTTCAAATGCAATCTATCTGACAATTTTTACAAATTATTATAACTCTATCATTGTAATTCTTTTTACAAAAGACCAGCAGATATGGTACATCGTATTATTTACAACATTACGATGTGATTCAACTATTTTCTTCATTGTATACAAAATTTAAATTGTATATATTTAAAATATACACGTACATAATTGTTGAGGTGTATTTTAAAAAAATGAATATCAGCTAATAAATATTTTATTCTCCCTGATTTGTTATGAAGCTCCTTTTTCAAAAGAAAAAGACTTGTGGGATCGTTTGGCACATGGGAAATAAGAGATAATAATGGATAAAATGTAAATTATTTTATCTTGTATTTGGTTAGAGGTGTTAAATCGGAGATATTATCTAATTATACAAATATTTCTAATATATTTAATTTTTTCTATATTTTGAAATAATTATATTTTATATCACTAATTAGTAATTTCACACCTGATTTTAAGTCAGACACACCAAGATTTATATTTTTTGCTACTGGATACACTGTAATAGGTAGAAAGGCGAGTGAGAACAGAAGGGAAGCGAGCGAGCGAGATTTGTCTATGTATCTCAGATACATACAAATCACATTAGATACACACTGGATACATATATATATATATATATATATATATATATATATATATATATGTATGTATCTGGTGTGATTCGCATGTATCTGGGATATCAAATAATAGGAGAGTGGCGAGCAAGATAGGAGGGAGGCGAGGGAGAGTTGTCTATGTATCCCAGATACATGCAAATCCACTTGGATACAGTATATCTAAAACAAATTACGCATAATTTTTTGTGTATCTCGAGATACGTGCATCTGAACGTATCTGAATATATCAAAATCTAGTAAGATTCGTAATATTATAAATTAGTGTGTATTTAAATAATTAACCTGTAAACTAGCAAAATTTCTATAAATTATCCAATTAGATTAGTCTTGAAATTATTTATTTCCTCATTTAAATTAAAATTAAAAAAAATAATAAGCGACTTGGTAATAAATCCAAAGTTGCTAGTAAGTGTTTGCCGTGTTTTTACCCAATTGCCCCAAGACAAGTAATATGCGGCCGATTTCTTTCAATACAAACTGAAGCAAAATGAAGTTTATACGTTATTACATTAGTTTTATATTTTTATGTTGTATAAAAATATTCTATGAATCAATATTGGATGACATATTTTAATTAACGTGTATTAATTATTGATTGTGTATTCATCATCTTCAAATTCTGAATCCGCCTCTGTTCAGCCCAACAAAAATGTGGGAAGAAAGTCCATTAAACTCATCGAATTCATGCAAAAAAAAAAAAAAAAAAAGGAAAAATAAAGATTAGTATAAGGATGACTTACATTTAGGAACGAAAACAAAGAAATATTCAAAATCAAAGAAGTCCCTTGTAAGTTAACTAAGATAAGCCTAAATGCAAGTACGAATTGTCCTACAGACTTTTCTGGAAAAAAAAAACATTATTATACTAAAGCAGTGTTTGGCATAGATATTTCCAAAAATATTTTAGAAAAAACTTGACAAATATTGTTTGGCCATACAACTTATCGTTATTTGGGCAAATTTTCTAGCAAACAATTCAAATCCTCAAATTCTAGAAAAAAATAGTATTTGAGCCAAGTTCTATTATTTGAGAACTTCTAAAAATTGCCAAATGTTTTATATTTTTAAAAACACCGATCATTTATAGTTTTGGACTAAATTTCAATCCTAATTTGTAGTACAAAATTTATATAGTTTTTATTCTAGCTTTCTCTTTAAAGTTACTTTTGTTTTTCGTATACAAATCAATGGTATTTTTCATTTATTTTCTTCCAATTTTTTCGTATTTTTATTAATTGTGTTTACTGTCATGACTTTTCACAAAACATATTCATTATAAAATAATAATACAAACTTTTATTTTTTAAAATAGTTTTAAAAACTTATGAGTAAAAATCATATTTCTTGACAAATATTTTTCTCAAAAATTATGATCAAACACATAATCAAATTTCACTCAAAAATAACTTGCAAAAAATATTTAAGAATCTATGATCAAACGCTAGCTATAACCGTCTAGAATAGTGATTTAAAAAAATACGGAAAGCTATCCTAAAGACAAAAGAAGATTACCTAATTTTAGATGATAACTTTAAAATAATACAAATATATGTCCAGATTTAACAATATTTTTCTTTGGGATCTTCATTTAATATAACTATCAAACAAATATAAACATGTTTTTCAAATTGAATTGTTGAGACATTTTTCATTTTTCAAATTAACTTAATTGTTCAGTTTTCAAGACTACTTTTAGAGTGTTCTTCCAATTTTATCCTTCATTAGTTAGTATTGGAATTAGTGATTAATTAATATTTAGTTATTTTAATCATAAATTTGACAATAATTAATAAGGGTAAAAATGGAAAGTTATGCCTAATTTATGTCTTAATCTTCTTTTCTTAAACGGTGTGAAACACCTCAATAATTCAATTAATATGAAATGGAGGGAGTAATAGCGTATAATCACAAAATGACGTAATCTCCGAATAATTATAATTAAATTCTTAAGTCATGCATTTTACTAATAATATAACTATATAAAGAAAAGTGGTGTTTGACACGCAAAACTAGCTACTTGAAACGAACGTAAACTAATAACTCGAAAAGAAATTACTCATTATTCATGATAGTTAAACACATACGGAATTAAGAAAAAAATAACCATCCAAAATTTAAGGGAAAACGTGATGTGGTATTTGAATTTGGATAAGAGGATGAATGTGAGGAATTAGGGGTATTTTAGGCTGATTTAATTTGTGTAATTGGATCGGATCATCAAGACTTTTCGGGGTTGGGAATAGAATGAGCTGCAATTTTGCTGAAAAAAATGATAATATTTACGATTTATTGAGAAAAAAGAGGAATCGAAGTTTATATATTAATTATCTTTGACCACTCTCACATTTTAGTTTTATAAATAAACTCTCTCTTAAGTTTTAATGAAACCTCCTGTCATTTTTATGACAACGGAGAAATTTTGACTTATCATAAAACCTTTTTTTCACTTTGATATGATCGATACCAATTGTCATCCGCAAGTCTGTAACCGTCGCCGCACCACTAGCTACAACCTCTGCAACTATAGTTGCAGAGGTTGTGGTTGGTGGTGTGGCGGTTGTTATCGGAGAAGCGGATCATGTTAAAGTGAAGTGGATTTTTTTATGACAAATCAAAATATCTTAATTGTAATAAAAAATGACGAGAATATCATTAAACTTTTAAGAGAGAAGATCTAATTTGTAGAACTAAAAAGTGAAAATTGTCAAAGATAATTAATGTGTGGGCTTTGGTCTTCTTTCTTTTTTTTCCCAATTAATTATGAATATTATCATTGAACAAATAAATACACGCACTCTAAAGAAACAAACCACCTTCCGGAAAGGGAGCCCAATCCAAAAGGCCTCCAAAATAGAAATAACTTATTACAATTTTCTATTGTTAATAATCCTACTTAATTATAAAATTATTGAATCAAATTACTTCTTCCATCTCATATTAGATAAGCATCTTACTAAAAATATTTATTTCATCGATATACCCACAGATCATCAACAACTAGTATACATGGAAGGACAACTCCTGAGTCAGCCAGAACAAACATTGGCATTCTATAAATGCCAAAATGATCTGGAGCCATATTTGTGAACTCTTAAAGCAACATTCATAGAATGTCGATGTTTATTTCCACCGACTAGGAATTGCACGCCTTTCCATGTAGATTAGTCGTTGATAATTTGCGTATATATTAGTGATCAACTTGATTTTATATAGAATGACTTCTACCGAGTCGGTAGAATGGGCTCGGATAACTAAGGTTTTGCCTTTGGGAAATGATCAAATGAATAATTGAATCCCAAAGAGCTCCAAAATAGAAAGAAATTATTACACTTTCTATTGTCAGTAATCCTATTTAATTATAAAATTTGTGAATCAAATAAAAACATTTATATATTAGCATTTTTGAGTTCTTCATATGTTTAATCTTTTCTTTAATTTCCTTTTGTATTTTTATACTTGCACCTTTCTTGTCTACATTTTGGCTTGAAATTATTTTAAGTTGCTTGCTCTTTATATGTATATATCATGGTACTCCAAATAGCAATTGTAAATTCTTTCTTTACTTGCTTCAAGTGCCTTTCATTGATCTAGAATAAGTACTAGTAATCAACATCACCTTTTTATAGCTTAATCCTTGCTAAATTTTTAATATTCTCTTTGTATTTGTTACATTATGTGAATGTTAAGTATTAAAGTTCAATCTTATCAATAATGAAAGCAAAAATTTATGATATTATGTTTATAATCACTATTTATACATTATGACTACAATTTTTTATCTTATGACTTGAATAATCGATGTTATTATCAAGCTGCTGCAATTAAAGATGGTTATTTCATAGTAGTGTTCTTTTCTAAGGTATAAAAATTATGAAATAAAAGTACTTTGTCATAAAAAAAGATTCAGAAACAAAATGTGTCAATTAAAATGATCTCCTGATTATATAGATCTATTAATGAAAGTTTACAACCATAGACATTTAAAGGGTCGAACAAGGACCCCTTTTATAAGGTATGTTTTGGGCATAACAATTGCTTTTTCAAAAAGTTTAGTGAATTCAAAATTTGAAATTTCAGACCAGTGAAAAGATTGATTGCACCAAAAAAAAAAGATAGAGATTAATGGCAAAAAAGAAATAAAGAAGGGAGATAGGGTTACCTTTTCAGACTGAAAAAGAGATGAAGGATGTTTTGGAGGCCATTAGTATTGAAAATCCCATGGACAAAGCTTGAATCCGATGATTTTTATGAGCTTTTCCTTTTTTATTCGGAGTTTCAATAAAGGAGATGACATTTTGCATCTCTATCGAAACCATGTTGGTAACAATTTCATCCATCGGAGCAAATCTCTGCAAAAGAGGAAAAAAAGGTCAGAAGAAATAAGGAAAAGGGGAAAAGTGCAAAAGATAGTGGAGGTCCACCTCTGCGAACTGAGAAAGATGAATGACAGTATAAAGCGGAGGAAGGTGGAGTTAGTAACAACACCCAACAGCGACATTGGAGAGGAAAAAAAGAGTTCAATTTGAAAACCCTAGCTCCTAGGGTGATATTTAAGAAGGGATGGCTGGTTCAATTTTTGGACGGGGCCGGATGTTCTTTTGTTTTCTTTTTGGGCTCGTTGGATCAATTTTGTATAGAATTATTAAGTCAATAAAAAAGCTTCAGGATCAGATATTTAACCAAAAATAATGGCCTTTTAAAGTTTTGAAAATGAAGAAAAGACGATGTAGAGGTGATGAGAGTGGCACCACCGCCGTTAATCCACCGATTTGGACAAGAATCGGCGGGTCTCGTTAAGGGTTGATTAGGTTAGGGTTATTACATTATATTTGGACAAGAGGATGAACGTGAGAAGTAAGAATATTTGGTCATCGGTATACAAGTAGATCTTCAACAACTAGTGTATATGGGAAGACCGCTCCCGAGTTGGTCAAAACAAACATTGGTATTCTTTGAATGTTATATCTAGGGTATAGTTCCAGAGCGAAAATACAACATACAATTCATAGTGAAATGAGATTCAATTAAGGGATCTAAACAACATTTGTATTGGATCCAAAGTCTTTACAAGTACATGGAGCCATATGTGTCCAATTTACCAAGAGATGCTTATCTCAAGTTATAGCGGTCTTGATTTGGGAATCATTCAACAAGGTAATTACCCGAGTTATCGACAAGCTATCATGACTTGAGGTACCAAGTATTTTAAAGGTCACTTTCAAAGATTGGCAAGAGCAAAACATCATATTGATTTCTAAACAATATACATTGTGTGCATGTGTGTAACTTGTTTGAACTATCTTACTAAGAAAAAAAAAGAAAAAAGAACTTCTGAGGCATTGCATGTGACTCAGCATGGGAGAAGGGGGCATAATTGCACACTTTCAAAGCCTGTTAGTCTTACATACAGTATATTACCCGCAAGTTCATCTTCTTTGATAAGATATTAGATTAGTCAGCAATTCAAGTTCCAAAGATAGATGGGAGCTAATTTTATCACTGAACCTCTTTTCTTACGGTCAAATGTACTAAAAGAAGAAGAATTTTTGTTGATTATTGAAGGACCAAAACAACTAGGGGTATAATTTTTTAGACTATTTGAATACTTAAAATCGTTTTCTAATTTTCTCTAAAACGAACACATATAATAATCACCATCCGCAAAGACTATTTTCCAATTTATTTTTTATTAAGACAATTTTATTTTTCTGGTAAGAACCACAAGGTTCAAATACAATCTATCCGACATTTTTTACAAATTATCATAACTCTATCATTTTAATTCTTTTAAAAAAAGACCAGCATGTATGATACATCGTATTGTTTATAACATTACTATGTCATTCAATTATTTTTTTAATCATAGTATACAAAATATGAATTGTATATATTTAAAATATACATGTACATAATTGTTGCAGTGTATTTTTAAAAAATGAATATTCAATTCTCCCTGAGTTATTTTGAAGGGAAAATTGTAAAAAATAGCAAATTATTAATTCAAATTAAATGCTATAACCAAAGTTTGATTTAATTGTAACCCGTAGCAAACAATTGTCATTCGTCTCTCTCCCTAGGTTTCTCGCTCGCCAGTCTCTCCCTCGCCTCTCTCGCTTTTATACAAACACAAATGTATAAAATGCGTTTGTGTTTGTATAAAGCGAGAGAAAACTGTATATACAAATATGAATACATATATTTTCGTCCTATACACTTATAATTATACAAATACAGATTTTTCCCTGCCCGGTTCTCTTTTGCCTTTCTCTCTTTCTCACTTTATACAAACATAGTACAATGTATAATTTGTGTTGTATAAAGCGAGAGAGAGAGAGAGAGATTTAATATACAAATGTTTTATTTCGATTTAGTTGTATACAAATTCAAATTTTATGCAGATATACAAACACATAAAATTGAATTGAGAGGCTGCTAATGATTTATACAAACGAGAGGCTGCCAACGATTTATACAAATGGTCTGCCAGCAAAATTATACAAATCTGAAGCTCCTGCCAACGAGTTATACAATATGATGCTCCATAGCAAACATAAAGTTTGTTATGGAGCGCAATTATACAAACTATAACTATAACATAGAAATATGATTTTTATGTTTGTTATATGTGAAATTTGACCTATTTTGAAACTCCTGCTTCGATTTTGGGGTCGTTTAATATGGAAAATAAGGGATAAAAATTGAGGATAAAATGTAGATTATTTTATTTTGTGTTTGGCCAGAGGTATTAAATTGGAGAAACTATCTAATTACACAAACATTCCTAACATATTTGCTAATTTTTCCTATCGTTTGAAATAGTTACATTTTATATCACTAATTAATAATTTCATACCAGATTTTAAGTCAGACACACTTAGAGCCTATTTGGTATTGTTGCTAAAAACTGTTTATTTTCAGAAGCACTTTTTAAAATATCTTTTTCAAATAGTGCTTTTGATAAAAAGCAATTTATGTTTGGTTAATTCATTTGAAAAGTGTTTTTCATAAGCAAATTGTGTTTGACAAATATTTGTTAAAAGTGTTTTTTGAGAGACAAATTACGAAAAAAGGGCAAGTATCAATGTACTTTTAGTATTAAGATTATTTTATCGAGATAAATTATTTTTAATATCTATTACAAAAAGATAAATTTAACTTTTATTTTTATAAATTAAAATGTACGTATTCAAATTTTCAATCAATACTATACCTTTTTTTTTGGAGGGCTAAAACCTTTAGTTACTTTTTTTCTTTTTTCTCATCTTGCATAATATTGTTGTTATCTTTTTTCTAATTGTGCAAAACAATACGTAATATAATAAATAAACATAAAATAAAATATAAAAATTCAATATATAAAAATAAAATATAAAATTCTTAAATGAAACTTAATCAAACTTGTGAGATATGGTAATTAATTAATAAGAGATATATTGGTAAATAGGTATATATAGAAGGATACTTTAGTCTTGAAAAAAATATATTTCTGCTTCTACTTTTTTTAATAAGCGGATTTTTAGCTTCTTCCCAACAACAGAAAAACTGTTTTTGCTTCCATCTAAAAGGAGTTTTACTGGTTTATCAAACACCTAATTTTTCAAAAAAAAAAAAAAATCGTCAAAATAAGTGTTTCTGGACTCCTAACAGCAATGCCAAACAGGCTCTTAGATTCATATTTTTGCTACCAAATACACTGAAATAGGAAAAGAGGCGAATGAGAAGGAGGCGAGAGAGATTTGTCTATGAATCTCAAATACATGCGAATCACACTAGATACATGTATCCTTATGTATTTGTTGTGATTCACATGTATCTAGGATACCAAATACATAGGAGAGTGGCGAGCAAAATAGAAGGTAGGCGAGAGAGATTTGTCTATATATCTCACATACATGTGAATCCACTCAGATACCGTGTATCTAAAACAAATTACACCTTAATTTTGACTTTATGTATATGAGATACATATATCTAAACATACCAAAATCTAGTAAGATTCGTAATATTGCAAACTTGCAGTAAGTTATTCTATTAATAGTCTTGAGATTCTTTAATTCCTCATTTAAATTATAATAATGAGAAATAATAGGTGACTTGATACAACAAGTAGTATCTTACAAGGGAAATCAGAAATTGATTTTCATACCGGTCCTTTTGATCAAGCCTGTTACATCGAAGTTGCCTAGTGAGATTTATTGAAAAATTCAAAGTTGCTAGTAGTCTAATTGAAGCACATACAGGATGGGTGAGTTGTGACCAGACTGGCAAGTGTTTGCCGTATTTTTACCCAATTGCCCCAAGACAAGTAATATATGCGGTCGATATCTTTCAATACAAACTGAAGCAAATGAGTAGAAAAGGTAAAGTAAACAACTCCTAAAAATATTCAATCAACATCATACAGCCAGCAGTAGAGTGTTTTGTGGTCTGCACATAGAGAGACACCACTTAGGGATCTTTCAATTGAGCAAAAAAATCTGCATTTTTCTATGTAAGTATCTTCTTGATTCTCTTTGTTATGGTTGGGTTTTGGCCATTTATGAAATAGATCTCCGTTGTTAGAGTATTTGGGGTTTTGAGATTTATGTCCTTTTTATGTCTGGTGGTGTGAGTGTGCATTGTGGAACAAAAAAAATTGAATCTTTACATGTAAATTGAATTATTGAAGTTCATATATGTAAATTGAATCCGAGGTGTAAGGTCTGCATACACTTTGTACCCTCCCTAGACCCTACTTGTGGGTATGTTGTTGTATATTTGTAAATTGAATTGTAGAAGTTCCTTATGTATCTACAAGGGTTTTGATGTAATTCATGATGTTTACTTGAAGAATTGAAGGCTTGTAAATGTCATGACTGATCCAAGTATCTGATTTTAAGCAAGTTGCTTTTGTGTATTTTATGAATTGGGGTTCTAACATTATCAAATATACGGTGTGATTTAACTAATCAATTACGTTTTGTTTCTCATTATCCTTTCTTTTTTTTTTGGTCAAACGAACATAAAAATGATAATTTGAAGGTGACTGGAGAATGTATGAATTTTCTCAGCCTGTATAAAGTAACTAGTAGGACTCTGCAAGTATATGTAGCTTCATGATATGTTCGTCTCATGTTTGTAAAAAGGTGATCGTTTTCAAGTAGTTCTTTTATTACAATGTGCTAAGACTGCTCAACTGAAAATTTGATGCATTCTTGTATTAACAGAATGTTATGAAAATCAATTTCTTGTGTACTTGAGGGAATCTTTTAAAATATTCTATCCTGGTTTGATACTTTCTGCAATCTTTCTTTCTGTCTTGTTTATCTACAATTTATGGTTCCTCTGAAGCTCTTACCGTTGTTTCATTTGAACGAGAGCAACTTGATATAAAACCAGTTCACCTAAGCCATTTAAAAAATATAACTAGTAGTTAAGAACTGAAATGAAACAAGCAGAGTTGCACCATTTTTTGCCATTGTTTGTCTATTCCACGGTAACTAATAACTTCCTCATTTCCGCTTTTATTTTATTTTATTTTCCTATCGTATGTTAGTAAAACTTCAATCTAGTGGGAGCATTTTACTTTTACTTTTGGGACCACATATTTTGACATAATAAATTTCCACTCTTACTCTTGCTGCTTTACTTGTCAAAATTTGACCTTTAAGTTTTGGAGGTAGATACTTTGGGAATAGGTCAAATGCAAAACAATAATATATGGACTCACCGCTTCTGTTTTCTTGATTTTTACAATTTCATTTGATATCATATATAAGTTATTTGATGTTTGCTTGATCAAATACACTTGTCTCATACAAAAAAGAAATATGCATTGCACAGTTTACCAAAATTTTCCTTGAAAATAGTTGCAATGAAGTAGGCCAAGCTATTTTTGGTTGAGTTAGTAGTTCTCCAAGAGCACCCTGAAGTAAATATAACATGAAATCTTTTCTGGACTCAATCGTGGAGCTACTTAATTAGTTTAAGTGCCCAAAGAGATGGAATAACTCACCAAGCGCCAAGATGTATTAACGAGTAAATTTTTTAAAGATAAAATCATCAAATAGCACCTTGTGGGTAGCTATATGATCTGTCTTCTATTTTCTTTATTGGAACTGTTCTCATCTCAATAGGTGCTCTTGAACTTCTTATCGAATATTTCATGTAGAACCATATCTTAGCAGCCTTCTAACTACTTTCTGTTTCCTTTGCTATATTAGCAATTAGCTGCTGTCCACGATGGTTGCACAAGGCTTCACTGTGGATTTAGATAAGCCACTTGTATACCAGGTAAAACTCTACAATCTACATCTTATATTTATATTCTTCCGTCCTATTTTATTTGATACGTAACTTGGGAAGTCAATGGTTTTTTAACTACATTTCTTCTCAAATTAAATAATTTTTAAAAATATTTTTAGTCCACCTAATAGTTGGGAGTTGGGACTATATTTAGCCACATTAATATTTTTGCTCTTGGTCTTATACTTTCTAGAAGTCTCTTAATCCAATTTGAAATATATATATGCCACTACGAAATATAGAAACTTCTAGTAAGGATTCATATACCATACTCCGTGTCCCCAACTAGCTTAGGATTAAGGTGTAGTAGTAGTAGTTGTTGTTGTATAGTATTCCATTTGCTCCAATTACATGACACTCTTACCATTTGGGGAATTTCAAAATATTTGATGGAGTTCTACTGCTAAATATTATTCTCTATATTATTCTTAAAGTTGCAAGAATTTCAAACTCATTAATTATTTAGTTTTTCAACTCTCATATGATGCTTTCTCTATGAAACTCACTTTTTGGTCATTACTTCACTATTTTCCTCCACTCTCATTGATACAGTACGCGGGTGAAATTGACATCCTAAACTCTGTATACAGTTAAGGAAGTGCATTCACTATAAAATGTGATGGAGGGTATTCTTATATGTAGTTTCTAGGTAATTAATAAAATTAATGAAGCAGTGTCAAAATGTCTGCCGAAAAGTAGACCATTTGACCGTCATACTCCAAACTTTGTTTTTCTTTTTTGGGATGGATGATGAATCTTTTATTTAGATCTGCACATGTGTCTGTAAGGTTTACCTTCTCTCCCTTGCTCTTCTTTGCTGCCAATCATCAGGGTTTTTCATTATGTCATTAAGATTATTCCAGCACGTACTAGCAGATACATTTGGCTTATCATTTCGTTTTGTTCCATAATGCATTTCTTTGTTCTACTTGTCAAAGTACACAGAAAATTTTTAAAAAAAAAACAATGGCAGAAAAGAAGTAGAAAGGAATAATATGTGGTGATGTATTTCCTTCTCATGAAATTATATATGGTTTTACTGTTGCAAGCACTTTTTCTTCTTCCCCTTTTTTTTTTTGTTCGATAAAGTTTTTGCAAAGTCTTCTTTGTCATGTCTAACAGGTTCCTTGGCCCAAATCTCTCTATTATGACTGAAATTAGTAAATAAACCGTCTTATTACCACTTTTATTTTTTGACTCCTCAAATGTGCTCTCAGGTTGGCTACCTTGGAGAAGCTTATCAAGAGTGGGTTCACCAGCCCATTGTCAGCAAGGAAGGTCCTCGATTTTTTGGAAGTGATTTTTGGGAGGTATAGTTACTGTTAGAATTATTCATTTTTCTTTTAGCTTGAATTTTCATTTTCCATACGTGTCTATGTAAGACAAGATTGATATAAAACTTGCTAGAGCGTGTACCATACAAATACCCCACCCCACGTGAAATAATTCATTTTCACATCATCTCACTATGTACATAAGGTATTGATACCTTTAATTTGTGAAACAGTTTCTGACTCGCACAGTTTGGTGGGCAATTCCTACCATATGGCTTCCAGTTGTGTGCTATAGCATCTCCGTATCTATCCGTATGGGTCGTACTGTTCCAGAGGTGGCACTGATGGTGGTTTTTGGCATTTTCATCTGGACACTGATGGAATACACTCTTCATCGTTTTCTTTTCCACATCAATACAAGGAGCTATTGGTTAGTGCTCTCTCTGTTCTTTTTTAGTAACCTGAGAAGGGAATGTTCTTTTAGCCCTCTGCTTCAGGTTCTTTATTCCTGTGTGTTTAAACTCATCTTTTGTTACAGGGGAAACACTATTCATTATCTTCTTCATGGCTGTCATCATAAGCATCCCATGGATGGTCTACGGCTGGTTTTTCCTCCTGCTGCAACAGCTATTCTCCTTGTACCAGTATGTTGGATTTAATATCTTAGCATTGTTTTATATTTTAACCTGAGAACCTTGTTTTTTTTTTTTTTTGTAATTTCACACAAATCTAGAAGATCCCAATTTCAAATGGTTAAAACCGCTTTTCGTTAAATAAAAGATAATTACTCTCTCCATTCCTCGATTGTTGCTACATATGGTTTTCAGAGGTCAAGCAATGCATTGGCAAGGCCATTTTATCTGCCTAATAATTGAAGAAAAACACTAAAAAGTATTAAGCACTTGGAGGGTATACATCAGATATTACATGAAAATCCACTTGACAAATTCTAGTTTAATTTTGGAAAAGTCTACATGGCCATAGCAACTAAAGGAATATAATACTAGCCTACATCAACAGCTAGTCAAAGTTGGTAGTTCATATACAAAATGTTGCAAGTTGAAAATCATAGGCTCTTATTATTTGCTTTCCCCAAATGACATTGATCACGACTATACTTATGCTGAATTTTGGGAGTGTGCTGAAGAACAATGATTATTTGCTTTTCCCACAACTTTTGATACTGTACTTTGTAATTGCAGTTCTGGAACTTGATCAAATTCCTGGCAACTCCCACTACTGCTCCTGCTTTGTTTGGAGGCGGTTTATTGGGCTATGTTATGTATGATGTAACCCACTACTACTTGCATCACGGGCAACCAACAGCTGAAGTGCCTAAAAATCTTAAGGTAAGAGGATATGTTTGTTAACACCTCCCTAATGGCGGCTTCATTGTGGTTTTTCAGTTAGTTTTTTGTGATGTCTCCTGTCAGTTGTAATAATGTGTCGGTTTAAGAAGATGCTTTTTAGACCCTGCTGGTTTCTTTGTTTAACCTTTTCAACTACTAACAGGAGATTTGTTATACTGTCGCAAATTATGTTTTCACTTGTGGTACTTGAGAGTTGAGACTGTTGTTTCAGGTTATAGTTTGTGGTTCAATCCTGTCTTTAGGGTAATAAAGAAGCGTCTGCCTGGGGTTTATCATGAGTTGGGGTTGGGGTTCGGTTGAAGTGATATTTTCATCTCAATTTATGAATCTCGATAAGATGCAGTATTCTTAACCAGTTCTGTGATCCTAACTAGTGATCTTTTTGCCCTTCTTTCACAGAAATATCACTTGAATCATCATTTTCGTATCCAGAACAAAGGTTTTGGTATCACCTCCTCCTTCTGGGACAAAGTGTTTGGAACGCTACCACATTCAAAATCAGCCAAGAACAGATGATTCCCTTTAGATAGGAGAATCACAGCACTAAGCACTTTTTATTAGAAGGGTTAGAATTTATTTATTTTTCCTTGATATCCAGTTCCAGTTTTTTTCATTTTGCCACTATGTTCATGCTACAGTTTAATTGGAACTTGGCATTCCATCCTTGTGACAACTTGTGTAAGGGTTACGTAACCGTGCTGCGAAACATTGTGCTCATCAGTCCATCTAGGTTGTATTTATGTTTATCATTGGGCTGTATGTTGGCCATTTATTTGTACCTTGTACCAGTTTGGCAATCAGAAAAATCCTGTTGATGCATGGCAACAAATTCTCTTTTTTTCTGTGTAGTAACTTGATTAATTGGATTGTTAGAAAGGAAACAGAACTATTTTTTGTCTTCAAAAATAAAAAAAGTATACTTGGAGGAATGTAACAATTTACCAGTGGGAGTGCATCAATTCTAAGCTTACACACACATTACAAATGTAATGGAATTATTTGAGTGTGGGAATATCTTTTTTCATATCAAGCATGTGTATCATGAGGCATAATGTTGCTTCTTACCTAATCTTCTCTTTCCTCCCCCACATGAGAAAGAATACAAACTAAGACTCTGAAAACAAAAGATATTTTATACTCCCTCGTTTCAATTTATTTGACCTACTTTCATTTTCAATCCGTTTAAAAAATAACGACTCTTTCCTTTTTTAACAACTCTTTAATTTCAACTTTCCATATGACATGTTTAATACCATAAAATTCAAAAGTCTTTTTTATTTTCTTTAACTCTGTGTCAATTCAAAATAGGTCAATCAAATTGAAACGGAGGTGGAGAGTGTTGCCTGTAGGTACATTTGAAAAGAAAAAAAGAGAAAAAGTTTTGGCACCATAGTAGGACCTCCAATTATAGTGTTTCTACTTTATGCTTCACAGCACCTTCCTCCATTGATTGAGAAGTTAAACATGCCTAATTGAAACATCTCTTTAAATTCCCCCTCTCTCCTTCTCTGTTTCTTCCAAAATAAAATTTTATTTTTCAAATAGATACGCGTGACCAGACATAAATCTTCATTTCCATCTATATTATTGTCCAAGATCATGTCGTGTTTCAACAGTCCAACACTATAATGTCTTGACCCTTGTTATATTCTTGCTTCTTGTCTCAGATACTAAATATTTAGAGGTGAAAAAGATTAGATTTTATTGAGTTTGAATCTGCATATTTCCAAGCATGTCTTTTCCATGGAAGAAGTTGAAGAAGACAAGTATATCTCAATTGGTGAAGGACCATGTTCATTCTCAATCTCCTTTCATGGTGGAGACTGGTTTCCCCTCTTCCCTTGTGGATCTTTTTTTCAAGAATCGTCGAAAGTTCACGAAAACTTCCAAGAAAAAGAGGGCTCCTCCAGTGGTGGCTGAGCCCCCTTTAAGCTCTCTTTCGACTCCACCTTCCCCGGTATGTTGCATAATTGAGAGGTCTGAGTTAAAGGGGTGTCAGGAAAAAGATGAAAGATTTGATCTTGATGAAGCTGTTGATAAAAATATGGTGTTAATAGCACTTCTGAAGGTCTTTCTGGTGGTGGTTTTGGTTTTAGGAACAAAGAAACTTGTAATGGGAATAACAATGTCAGCTTTCTTGTTGTACTTCTTTGAGTATTGGGGTGAACGCGTATATAGATGGATCATGCCTGCTGCAGGAACACAAAGGAGGAGTCTTTTGATGGTGCAGCAGGTTTGGAGATCCTCTGGAGCCAAAATGGTTGAGTTAGAAGAAAAAGATTGCATTTTTAAGACGCCATTACAGCAAGAAGAGTTAAGTTCCTCTGAGTCCAGTAGGTATGGTAATCTGATACGTGAAGGAATGGACTCAACAGAAGAAGAATTGAGAAGTGACTTGTTGGAATCCAAGAGAAAGAAATCTCAAAAATCAAAGATGAAGAGATTTATCGCAAAGAAGTTCAGAAGGAAGACGATACCAATAAGCGGAAGTGATGTTAAAACTCAGGAAAAGGATAAACTTGATTGTCAAAAGAGCTCTGAGAAAGTGCTTGATGCAACCATTGTTAAGGTGTCTAGTTTAGCCAGAAAAGAGCAGAGTTCAGCAAGTATTGATCTACTTTTGGTTGTTCTTGTTGGCCTTACCGGAGGCCGGATTTTCGCCCTTGTGTTTACAGTAACATGGTGCATGATGTCAAAACAAGTTTTGCTCAAAATTTTCAACTTATTTGTAGAAAGCTGTGAATTGCAGACCATTTAGATAGTTATAGTTTGCTTCTACTGAGAAGTGCTGCTTAAGCCTTAGCTGGGGATTTTTGTATGATGTCTTGTAAAGTTTCTGATACAAGAGATTATATTGCATTCAACAACTCCAAATTTTATATTTCCATCACTTAAGACATTCATTTTTTGTTGTTGTTAAATTGCACAAGCATGTGTTAAAATAAAAATAATTTAGGTATTTTAGGAAAAAGAAAAGTTGGTTTTAATCCAGAGGAGGTAAAATTGAGTATTACGATGAATATACGTTGCTTAAGAACCATCGGTCAATAAGCTGAAAGTTCATCGAGCCAACCAACTTAGCTACTAAGTTTCTCGAAATGCCCATTCAATTGAATTGCCTCTTAAACTAGATTTCATATATGTTTTTTTTAATTACATAAAGGGAGGAAGAGGGAAATGCTCGTGGCGAAAATGAACAAAAAGCGAGATGAGCGTGCTATTTTCAAATCGATTAATAGATAGCCTGATTTGTTCTGATTAGATCGAAAGGAAGGGAATATAATGGTACTGATGGAGTTTAAACCTTCTACCTCACTGGTAGAACATCTCTTCAACCCTAGAATTTCATAAATGCTTGAAAAGTTGGTGCATTAATTATTATTTTTTTAGATTTTTATTTGATGACTAATATTTATGTAGGTTTCAAATAATTCAAATCTTTATGTAGGGCTCAAATTTAAAATATCTGATTAATAATTAAGAAA
Source organism: Solanum etuberosum (assembly GCA_029582245.1). Classification (NCBI taxonomy): domain Eukaryota; kingdom Viridiplantae; phylum Streptophyta; class Magnoliopsida; order Solanales; family Solanaceae; genus Solanum; species Solanum etuberosum. Next base: position 88,010 of record JAJONR010001753.1, read on the forward strand.
TCTTAATCATCTTAGTTAGGATTTAAATTAATGGGATCATTAGCATTAAATTTATTGCCTTATGTGTTCGGATTTAATATTTTAACTTTTGATATTTTAAAAAGATTTTATTTTTATAATCCGTATAAAAATCATATGAATTTAAATGAATCTTTAGGCAAAAGGCTACATCCATCCCCCATTACGCCCTATTTGATACACGAGTTCCTACAAGGGTAAATATTTATTTATAATGAATGTTTACCCTTAAAGCTAATCATTTTAACCTTAGTTAACTAAAAAATAAGAAAGAAAATATGTCTTAATTAGTTATAATTAAGCAATAAACTTGTAGTAACTCATCATTATTCTTTAGTAAAAAAAAACTACTTTTTCCCAAAGCGGCAAAACCATCTTTCCCTGTGTTTGTCTAGGGAATAACATATTTAATCCTTGAATTATTGCTATATTTCAACGTTGGCCCATATGTTATTGATCTAAGCACATTTAATTTTTAGACTTATATAAAACCCTCTTAAAAGAGCATTGAAGAAGAAAACATTAATGGATGAAATTTATTGTTATCGTGGTATTAAGCAATAACCTACTCAATATTTCAGGAGCATTATCATTAAATTCACATAAAAAAAAAAATTGGTCTTGATCAAAATGTAAAGATAGATTAAAGGACTAAAATTTCCTATTTTATTTTATTAAAGATTAAATGTGTTTTAGAATAATGGTATACGAATTAAAATTGGACAACAACAACATAAATCAATGAAATTTTACAAATCGAGTATAGAAAGGATATATAAAAATGTATGTATATCTTACCATTACCTTGTGAAGGTAAAGAGAGGTTGTATAAAAAAAAACATCAACTCAAGTTCGGCCAATCCAAATACTTATAAGAAACTGAAATTGGTATATAGCAATAATCTGGGACTAAAAGTGCTATTTTCTCTTCTTCATCTTCTTCTTCTTCTTCTTCTTCTTCTTTTCTTTTGTATTTACATATATGGATATACCAATGAAATTTCACAAGTCGGATATGGAGAGGATACAATGTAGCAGACCTTTATCTCGTGAAAATAGATATGTTGTTTCCCAATGACCCTCACTCAAGTTCAACAAATCCAAATACAATGAACTAAATTTGGTATATAGCAATAATGTAGAGACTGTCGTTTGGTTGGGAACTAGTTATCTCAGGATTAGTTATTCTGGATAACTTATCCACCATGTGTATAAGATAACTTATCCCATCACTATACTGGTGGGATAAGTTATCTCAAACATGTCAATCAAACAAAACACCAACTTTTTATCCCAGAATTATTTATTCTTTATTCCTCACACCAAACGACCCTAAAAGTGCTATTTTCTCTATTGTATTTACACCATAGTCCATGAGTCCATCCCATAAACCCAAAACCCCTGACTCCCATTATTATAATCTTTTCAAATTCCCAAAACCCCTCAACCTCCTCCTTCCTTTTTCTTTCCCACAACAATCTTTCCTTTATCAGTAACCCTTTACCCCCACCCCCCACCCCTTCTTCAAAATTCACAATTTATGCATGTCACTAATCACAATTGTGTATCTATCTGGCCAGTATTAGGTACTATCTTCTTCACCCTTTCTTGATTCTTTGTTATCATTGCCAGTAATAGCTACTATCTTTCTTGGTTTCTTGTTGATGGGTGTTTGATTCTCACTTTGTAACTCTTCCTCTATCCCCAATTAAGTTAAAGGTACAATCTTTTTTCAGCCATTCTTGATTCTCTTTACTATTTTACCTATCTTGTAAAGGAAGTCTTGTGGCCCTTTTTTTCTTTTTGAGGGTATCTTTCAAAGATAACCACTCAACCCACAAGCATAACTTTTTGTTTGTTGGTTCGTTTTGCGGATTCTTGAACTCTTGTCATCTGAGTGAAGACCCAGAAACTGATTTTGTTTTGTAGTGGTGAAAGAATGATGGTTAATGTGTTGTTAATACATGTAAGCGGTACTTTAGAAGCAGAGTTTTCGTTAATCATATAAGATTCCTGCTATAAATGCAGTGTGTTTTGATACTGTGTATGTATGTATTCTATGGTTATTGCTTGGTGTAGAAAGGGTATATGTATTCCATGGTTTTTTTTGGTTTCTGATAATGTTGTGTGTGGTGAAATTAAAAAAAAGAATCTATTTTTGGACCCTGAACATGCTGCTGTCGAAAAGTCTAAACATGTTATGATTTATCTAGAACCTGATTAGCTGTTGAATCAAGTATTAACATGTGGATGGAGATTGGTTACTTCTCCTGTTGCCGGCTTATTGTCAATGGAATGAGTATTCAAATCTAATTAGGGAATTGTTGGTATTTACTATTGTACTGTGTTCTTGGCGTTAATATGCTTTATATATGATGCACGATGGAAATTAGTACTGAAACACTTTTTCAGTGTAGGAGTTGAATTGTTATAAGTATTCAATTCTCCTGGCAAAGCTATGGAAAATGGAAAAGGCCCAGCGAGTGGTCCAAAGAAATTACCTTTCACGCCTAAGGCTATCATACACCAGAGATTTGGTACTAAAGCATGCTATAAGGTCGAGGAAGTTCAAGAGGCCGTACAAAATGGATGTCCTGGTTTAGTGATCCCTCAGAAAGGTCCTTGCCTCTATCGCTGTTCTCTGCAACTTCCAGAATTTTCAGTAGTCTCTGAAGCCTTCAGAAGAAAGAAGGATGCTGAGCAATCTGCTGCTGAGAAGGCTATACAACAGGTTTTGTCTTACTCTCTGCTCTTGAGCTATTTAAATATTTGACAGACAGGAATGAGGCTTTGCCATAGGAGGTGTGTTTTGGTGATGTCAATTGTCAATGTCATGTGATGGCTAGTGCAAGAATACTGTGTTTTGGAGCATAGTCTGACATTAAGGGTGTCCTGTATTAAATGTGTTCTTTTAGTTCCTTCATGCAATCCATTTTTTTGTCGACAGTGGTGATGTTGAAGTTGAAGTTGATTGACACTCCCTTTGCATTCCATAGAATTAATTTCTTGGAGTATCTCCTCAGATCAGATAGTTTTAAATGCTGCCTGTATTGTTGACTACCACAATGGCCTGACTGTTTGGGGCTCTAGAATATCCCAGTACAAAAGAAAAAGAAATATTAGGACTCGGGTAAATTGGGTTTCAACTCAAGGAAACAACTTTTTACTCTCTCTTTTGCTGATAATTCAGGTTGTAGAATTCAACCATCTCTTTATCATAAATTCTTCATTTCACTTAAAGTTTATCTAAGCTAAGCATGCACTTATGATGAGTACTGCAAATGAAGTGAGCAGTTGATAAATTTTTTCTCTCTTAGCTTGTCTCATAGATATTCAAATGTCTATGAGAAGGTCATCGCTAGCTCATGCTTGTCACATAGATATTCAAATGTCTATGAGAAGTTTATCATTAGCTCATGTTTGTTGCTTATCTGCAATTCTGCATGCTCTTGTGATCAGTTTTAACATATGAAGGTGGACAAGTTCTGATTTTTGTCTCAGCTTGAATCTTAGATTTTCAAATGTCAATGACAAGCTAATGCATTGACCACTCGTGGTTGTTGTTTATCTGCAGCTAGGTATCCAGCCTAAAGAAGATAATCTCACTGTGGAGCAAGCATGGGATGAATTGGTTGGTCGACTATCATATTTGTTTTCAATTGAGGTATGCAACTCTATTCGTGTAAAATGTGGTGATGCAATTTTTTTTGGGGAGTCAGCTGAAATATTACATAGTTTGACTAGCCATGGAGATCAAGTGAGAACTTTGACTTATATACATGTTTATCAGCATAAGAAAGTATTTAATGAAATTATAGAAACTTGTCTGTGAAGCTGGTTTCTAACAATCTACTATGTTTTATTACCATAGTTTCAACAAGGATAAATGACATGTTATGCATGCTAGAATTTGTGAGATATCTAATGCTCTTAAAGGTTTATTAAATTTTTTCTGTTGCATTTTCATTGAATAGGATTACTGACTTATTTGTGTGAGTAGGATTAAATGATGTGAACGGTTTGACTAATAGGATGTAGTTCGTGAATGCAACTTTTCTGCAGCTAATGAACTAAACCTAACTGATGTTAATTTACGATTCATTTTTTTCATTTCCGGTTGTTGATGAAAGTTCCTGCCTGCAATTCACCCGCTTAGTGGTCACTTCAGAGCAGCGTTGGCGAGAGACGGTCACCTCAATGGATTTATTCCTCTGGTAGCTATTGCCACGTTTGATGCAAAAATCAATAGCTTATGTAAATATATATCATCTGAAATGGAGTCAAATCCCTTGTTGGTGATGTCACTTATTATTGAAGCTGCAAAGAGATTAGAAGATTCCCTCTTGTTCTCTGAAGAGAAGCTGTCATTGAAGAGGCTAACTCCACACCCTCCTGAGAATATACAGTCTTTACTAAAGATTGAACCTAATTTCCCAGAGAGCATTTCATTTGAAGCAATACGTATTCCATCTTCAGCAGAGAAGACTGTGGAACCGGTGATACTTAATGCCTCTTCTGGCAATTATTACCTGGATGTTATTGCAAAGGAACTAGGGGTTAAGGATGCTTCTAAGGTTCTGATTTCAAGGTGAGAAAGAGTATACACAGAGCATTGGACTAGTACCTTGTTTGGCTAGTAGAATGTTGTAATACAGTCTGCTTGATTTATAGCAATCAGAAGTTGATTTTAATGCAGTATGGTAAGAAGTATATGAATGAGGTTCTATCCAGTGGCAGATGCAGCCTTTGTGCTGGGGGTCCAAATGAACCCAGTATTTTCGACAGAGTGTAAATGTACATGTGAAAATCATTAACAGTTCAACCAGTATTAAATCTGAACCCATAATTTCAAAAGTACAATGAGTTCAGTCTATAAACCGTGAAGGTTGAACTGATCATTTTTAAATCTTGTATCGAACTATGCTTCTATCTAGAGTTTTCTAATAGATTGTGTGGGTCCTTCTTCCATGCTGCTATGGTATATACTCTATGCATCTTGGAATTTATGTAGTTAAGCTAGACAACAATCTTGTATGACCAAAACTGAGAACATTCCCATAAAGTGGTTATATATGGGGGATTGGAATTTTTTTGATGAGTGGTTTAACGTGAGCTGTAAGGTAGCTTTGTGGTTATGTAAGAAAAGGCTTGATTAAATAAATAATTTTTCCATTTGACTTGAGCATTTGCTATATCTTTCACGATGAACCCTTTTTTTCTGTTACAGGACTATTGGCAAAGCTTCCTCAGAAACGAGGTTGTACTTCTGTGCTCCAGAGTCCACAACAATTGGTTCATCATCAGAGTTATATATGAAACAAGCTAGTTCATTTAAAGGATATGTCAATACCATCGCGACTTACCTATCTGGTCAAGAAATATGTGGTGATGCAATTTTGGCGTCTGTAGGATACACTCGGAAATCTACTGATCTTTTTTATGAAGATTTATCCTTGCGTGCATATTACAGGTATGTCCGTAGCATCATTTTTGAGATTTTAAGCAGCGAAGTCTGGTTGAATCAAAACTTAGTCTGGCTTATTCTAAACCAGATTGACATGTAGGATATGTTTGGATTGTGATGGCCGTTGTAGTAAGTTTCCTCCCTTTGATCTGAGTGTGGTGAGCCAAATAATGGAGACAGTGGATTTGCATGATGATTTTAGGGTGGCCAACACTCGGGACCTGAAGTCACAATGTTGTACTTCAGGAATTTCTGTTCTTTCTTATTTTTGTGTTTGCCTTTTGGCTTCTTTATTTATCCGTGATGCTCAGTTTCTATTGTTGATTTTGCATAATTATTTCTTTCTTCTTTTTTCATGCATATTAGTGGGGCTCATTTTCTCTTCTTTTTTTCCTCTCAAGAATACTTGCCAACAAGATACCCAGTGGAATTTACAAGTTGTCAAGAGAAGCAATACTTGCCGCAGAACTTCCCACAGCTTTCACAACAAGGAGCAATTGGAGGGGTTCTTTTCCAAGAGATATTCTCTGTACATTTTGCCGCCAGCGTCGATTATCTGAACCTGTCTTTTCAAGCGATTCCATTGAACCTCTGCCAGATTTACCTGGACATAAAAGATTGAGGGATACATCATCGGGTGAAAACGAAACTAATGAAGGGGGTCTTGCTGCTACTGCTGTAGCACAAGAAGGGTGTAATCTAGTCTACAGATGTACGGTGAAGATATACTCCAAGTGCCAGGAATTGATTCTGCTGTGTTCACCAAAGGAATCTTATAAGAAACAGATTGATGCAATTCATAGTACCGCCTTAAAAGTTCTCTCATGGTTGGATAGATTTCTTGATAAAGTTGATATGCCTGTGGAAGAGGTCACATCATCTGCAAAGGGATTTGATATTCTTATTTATCCTCAACAGTTTGTTAAGGAGTTCACATTATGTCAAACTTTGCCCAAATATCAGTGGGGCAGTGCAACACTAGCAGGAGGAAGCTTCTTGTGTCCTAGCTACTCTAATGTACAGAATAACACACTTGAAGAAGAATTATCATCTGGAACGACTCCATCTAGTGGTTCTTTGGTGTGTGTGACTTACAAGATTTATTTAGCCACGGAAAGGGAATGCATTATGGAACATCTTGAAGGGTCTGAAGAGTTTGAGTTTGAGATTGGCAGTGGAGCCGTATCGCCTGTTCTTGAAGCAGTTGTAACACAGATGTCCGTTGATCAGTCTGCATGTCTTACTATGGAATTGCCTGCCAAAGAGATTGTTCTAGCAGTGGCTCATGATTCTGCAAATATCATTTCATTATTGTCTTCAGGTAAAGTTAGGCATTTGTGTCATTTTATTCTGATTGGTTTTTGCCCTATTTGTATTGGTTTCTAATATAGAACATGCTTTTCGCTGAACACTTATCGTGTCCAAACCATTTAAATTTTTTGTTGTGTTCCAATAATCTAAAGTTCCCTCTCCTCTCTGGACTCTCTGGAGACAGGTACTTGCTTAATGAAATGTGAAGTCACTTTGCTGCGTGTGACAGTACCCCTGGAGGATAGAATGGAACAGGCCTTATTCTCTCCCCCATTATCAAAACAACGCGTTGAATATGCATTGCAGCACATTAGAGAATCTTGTGCTGCCTCTTTGGTATTAGCCTTTTCAAATGATTTTACAGTCTCTTTAGATGTTTAAAGGGCTTGTTCTGATCTGTAGTCCATTGCAGGTTGATTTTGGATGTGGTTCTGGAAGTCTGCTGGAGTCTTTATTAGCTTATCAAACCTCTCTTGACAAAATAGCAGGTGTGGATATTTCACAGAGAGCTCTTGCTCGTGCTGCAAAGGTCTGATGCATTCACAGCCCTTTGACACTTTTTTTTTGCTTTTCTTATCTCTCTGTAACTGTCCTATAACTAATTCTTTTTTACTGCATTTCTTTTTCTTGGCAATGATAATAAGAGCTTGTGCATTTTCTATCTTAACCGTGTAGATTTGAAACTGAACCTGTTATTCAAGTAAGTGAGAAAATTCAGGAACTGCAATGGTCATCTTCTGCCAATCCAATATTAAGATATTATCTTGTGTCATCAACTAAATCCAATTTAGCCTATGATTTCAGTGTGACATTGTACCATTTGATAGTTAATGACATTATATTTGGATTGCCAAAGCTAGAAAGATGTTTCCTAGGCCAAAATGTCAAGGTCCTTTCACCTGTCAAAAATATCTCTATGACATATGTACACACTGAGACACGTGTGTCTATTTCCTTGCTATACCTATGTTCATGATATAGGTTTTCTATTTCCATATTCTGGCGTTGGAAACTCCGAAGTAGATAATATTCAATTTATGGTGGTATATGGTTATAGAGTCTGGGAAAATGGTTTCATGTAATGAATTGCATGGAAGTGAAAAAGAGATCTTTTCTCCTTTTTTCTTTTTCAAATGGCAAGCAACTTTGTACCATCATCAATATAATATCATTGGTTGTTTTTAGACTATCAGAGCCGTTAAACTAATGAGGTCAAAAATGTCAGTTCAAGATGCTAAGAAATTTCTGATTAGCTTCATGAATCTTGCAAAGATATTAAAAAAACTGCTCCAATTAACTTTCAAATTTTTTGCACTTATATTTATGCTTTCACCTAAGATTATTCTTAATTTCCAGATACTTCATTCAAAACTCAATGGAAATATAGAAGCTGAACAACCAATCAACAGTATCAAGTCTGCAATACTATATGATGGTTCGATTTTGACTTGTGATTCTCGGTTGTGTGGATATGACATTGCAACCTGCTTGGAGGTAATCAGTTTATCTTCTATTGATTGTTACATAGCTTTTAAGATCTTTTACTTATTTTTTTTTTCTTTAAAAAAATCAACTTTCGGACATTTCGAGTTTCATGAAATATTTGTGTAAAATTGCTGATGAACTTTATATCCATCCCCAAAATGAATTCTATGGCTGGTTATATGTACTGTATTTTTCAATGAAGCAACTGAGTTGATCGGTGGACTCAGTGATATGATCTGTCAACTTGATAGCTGTAGAGTGTGCTAGATGTCATGTATTCATGTATTAGTATTTGAGGTCGGAAGGTAGATATTCTGGAGCAGTAAACAATATGTGATCTGAAGTGTTTATTCGGAGAAAGTCGGTTTCTGAACCTTGCCATTATCTAAGTTGGAGACTGGTGTAAGTGGCATCTTCAAAACTTCTATGTATTTGATTTGTAGCAGAGAGCAGACTGATTTTTGTGCTTCCTTGACATATGAAACTGGCAGAGATATGACACATTCATTCGCCTACCAGAAGAGTACAGAGCTTAGCACTCATTACGAGGGAGGAAGGGAGGGAGGGGAAATTAGAAACTGAGTTTTCATTATGGGTTGCTAGATCATAGTGCTGGCAGATTTCTTCAATATTTCTACTCCTATGTGATGAACTATATTGGAGCAGGTGGTTCTTATCGTTATGATTGGTTCAATTTAATCCATTTTAGTTTCACTGGGAATAATGATGTGATGATATTTTCTAGTGGTTTGTTAGTGTCTATCCACTTAAACACATAATCTCTAAGTTTGAAGAAATTAGTCTTGCTAGGGAGGTGAGTGATGCATCAACGATGCTTCCAACGTTCTTTATTGGCACTTGTGTTGTCCCAATTAAGTGTGAATTTTGGTGCATTCTGCTCCGTATTTTTCCTTTCGTTACTTATTTCTCTTTATTTTTTGATATATGGACCAATCTCCTCATGGTAAATAGACTTGGATGTTAATCTTTGCTTTCAGCTTTCGTGTAGCTAATATTTTGATGAATTTTATATGGTTTACACAAGATTATTTTATTTTTGTTAGTCCAACATTTAATGTGTCTCTTTTCTTATTTGTGTTTATCTATGTTATTTATGTATATTATAGTCTATTGAACAGAGGTTTCCACTTCAAGTGGTCTTGCCTTTGCATGTGTGTTTATATGTCCAACGTTGAACCATTTCATCAGCTTAAGGGGTTAAATGAAACCTTGCTTTTTCTGCAGTATATATTTTTGGGTTCTGTCTTTTCTTTCTTCCATAGAATCTTTAAAGCATTAACACATTTTGATCGTGAAAGCTGGGCATTTTGATCAACTATAGGTGATTGAACACATGGAGGAACATGACGCATGTTCGTTTGGGGATATTGTTCTCAGTTCATTTTGTCCACAGATTCTTATAGTCTCCACTCCCAATTATGAATACAATGTGATTCTCCAGAAATCTACTCCCCAATACCAGGATGATGACCCAGATGAGAAGAGCCAGCAGCAGTCTTGCAAATTCCGCAATCACGATCACAAGTTCGAGTGGACTAGACATCAATTCTGCCAATGGGCATCTGTGCTAGCTTTAAGGCATAATTATGATGTTGAGTTCAGCGGTGTTGGGGGACAGCCTAACAAAGAACCGGGATTTGCCTCCCAAATTGCTGTTTTTAGAAGAAAAGATAGCAGTCCAGTGAATGCAGATTTTACTGAACACTATGATGTTATATGGGAATGGAGTAGTAGCAATAATTCATGATCTTGACTGTAGATGCTTTCTAACACACTCATTTTTGCTGTATTTTGGTTAGTGATGTGGACTCCAGAAGCTATAGAAATTCCCTCGTACCTCTTCTTTGCCCCTTTTAAATAGACAAGATTTGCTTAACAATTTTCTTTTGCTTATACCAAGTGCCGACTGTTGTGGGAAATCATACTTTGTATTCCTTACCTAAATGTGCTTGAAATGTCTAGTTGCAAAGTGCAAAATTATATTAATTGTTTAGAAAGGTACAATACTCCTTAACTCATGACTTGAAAGTTTTATACTTGAAATTTAGTTTTGTTCCGTTTTTCTTTCACCTTCACTTGTAGAGATGGCCTGTTGTGAGGTCATACTCATAGTTACAGACAAATCTGGTTGGAGAAGTTTCTGTTCATCGATAGGACCATCCTTTTTGTACTTGTACCAGTTGGCCCAAAAGACATAGTTACCAAAGTTGAGCAAGCTGAGGAACGCTAGGAACCAGTAGAAAAGCTCGATGTGGTTCTTGTTCATGTCTCTCCCTTGAAGCCATCCTTGCTTGTTTGAAGTTAGCTTTGAAGTGATTGAGTTGATGAGCTCGACAAAAGCTGAGCTCAAGTAGTAGCCAATGGAGAGTGACAGAAATGAGAAAGACGTGGAGAGAGATCTCATCCCAGCTGGAGCCTCGCTGTAGAAGAATTCCATCAGTCCAACGAGTGTGAACATGTCTGCTATCCCAAAGATTGCATAATGAAAGGAGAGCCAGAAGAGGCTGGTGCGATGGTTGTGGTTGTTGAACTCGTTCTTCCTCTTCACTTCCACGGCTCCTGCAATGGCCATGGAGATAGCTGAGAGGACGAGCCCTACCCCGACCCTCTGGAGGTGTGTTATGCCAGTTGGGTGGCCAGTGGTCATCCTCATTACAGGAACAAAGAGGAACTCATAGATGGGAATGAGAACGGACATGAATACAAGAGGAATGACCGGAATTGAAGCAGCAGGTACGTCAAACTTGCCAAGGCTGGGATCCATTAGAGTCCCGTGTTGTATTGAGATTGTTTGTAGCTGTGCCAAACATGTGTTCATGATGATAGTACTCAAGAGGATCGGCATCATCCTGGTAAGGATTTTCACTTCCTCCACTTGAGTAACAGTACAAAGTTCCCATTTTCCTTGCTTATTGGTGCCCTCTGTTTGAACTGCAGCTTTGTCTAGTACTCTGTTCATGATTAACACGACAACATAAGATAAACATGAACATGAAAAACTTATGCTCTTGCATTGAACATGAAACACTTGCCTGAATTGTTGGGTATGGGGAAGCCGTTGTCCGGTTAAAGGAGAATCAGAATTTGGACCGCGTATCTCATATAGTTGATGCGTATCAGTTGGTAGTTGCACATACCAATTTCGAGCTGCTGCTACCAAAACCTGCAACAAATGCAGCTTAAACCACTCTTTTGCAAGGGGGTAAGTTTCTATTAACGAGGGTGAAGGTATTGATCCCTTGCACCGAGGGCTTACGTAGTCGAGCTTTAGAAATTTTCCTGTCAATCTATTCGGTAAAGAACTCTTCTGCACGATCTTAAGAGAGTCTAGTTCCCTAAGAGCGTCATCACGAGTCTTTACTTGATTGAGACCTAGCATTAAGGGTGTTACAATGATATACGAGATGAATAGAGAAAAACTCATGATTGAAGTGGAAGGGAAGATCTATTTATTTCAAGAAAGAACCGTTTCATTTCCTTTCATCCTTTTTTTTTTCTTGAACTGCGTGTCCAATCAAACAATTGTCACATAAATTGAACGGAGAGAAAGTAATAGTATATCCCTCACCTGTAAAACTCTAAGCAGGGGACTTTCACCAGGAACTCTCACTCTATAAAAAGGCTTCCCCATTGAAACAATACAGAGGCCAGCAAAACAGCAAACAATAGAGATAATGAACCCTTTATCCCATCCAACATTTGTACTGACCCAAACCACAATAGTAACTCCAATGGATGCTCCAATAGTTATGCTTAACAAGAACCAGTTGAAGAAACTGGAAATGTTCTTGCTGCTCTGTTTCGGGTCGTCCTGTTCAAATTGATCGGCACCTAATGCCGGAATACAGCCCCGAATGCCCCCTGCTCCCAATGCCGTTAAGTAAACTGAAGTGTATAGCAGCAGTGCTTTTCCGCCATGAATGCAAGTTGATTCTCCACAAGGTTGTGGTTGAAGTTTTTGGAAGTGGGATTGGAGTATCAATAGCAAGTATCCCTGTGAAATAACAAGGCGATTACTATTAAACTTTTCGTAGGCGTTTGACCATAAAATTTAGGAGCCTAGTAATTTTAAATTTTGTAAAAATAGACTCATGCTCAATGTCCATGCAACTAATATACTACAAAATATACTAATCAAAATGTAATTTTACCAATAATTGGAAGATGCCAAAGAGTAAGGTAGTGTTGAGACGAGTCATATATGCATCTGATATAAAGCCTCCCAAAATAGTGAGCAAGAAAGCAGTACCCAAAAAGTTTGTTGTATTAGTTGCTGCACCAGCTAAATCAAAATGCATAACTGATGCAAAATATACAACAAAACTCATCATATTTGCCACAAATCCTATGTTATCCAACAACATCATTCCTGCAAAATCACATCAAATTAAGTGTGTTATCGTAGAAAATATTTTCTAGTGTTTGGTTTACGATGGAAAATTATGTGAAAAGTATTCATTTTGACCACTTGTTTGGTACCAAATATGAAGAAAGTGGGAGTAAGGCCTCCTTGACGACGATTCTTCATGGGGATATAAGCGGTCTCTGTTACACTTTCATCCGATCCCTACAAAAAAATACATTACGAATTTTATCAGTTGTATTTTACTAAACTAACTTTATCTGAATCTTTTTTCTTTTTTTTAACAAAACTTACCATTGTGAAGACTGATTAGCACTCAGTTGATCAATAGATCATGCAAGATGTACTAAATAATGTAGTAGTTTAGAGAGGTTGTAAAATATGTCTATTATATATAGTAATAACTATAAAGAGTGAAAATGTATCTTTCTAATTGGGTTTGGGGTGGAGCTAGATAGAGTCTAGGAGTTAGGGTCGATAGAAAATTTATATTATTTATATATGGTTAAAATTATTTCATATATAAATATAGCAGATGTTGAAATTCCTTTGGTTTGTTCGTGTGGTTACTTTTCATATTTTGAAATTTGAATCATTTTTGTGAAAATTCTGACTCCGCATAATAGAATAATAACCAATCAAATTGAATCTTCTGCCGTTTTCATGTTTTCAACCAAGGATATAAGGACAAATACAAAATCTGTAATTACAAAAAGTTATAAACCGGCCTTTAATACAATTAAAAGAAATTCAACAAAACT
>JAJONR010001754.1:0-44842 GCA_029582245.1 Solanum etuberosum
AATTCTTAAAGTATCTCTCCATTACTGCTAAAAGAATCTTGTCAGTATTGGTATAAACGACCCTTCCCTCACGTTACTAGAAATTCGTTATGCAAATTACAAGTACTGCTCCTTTCATTTGTACGAAAAACTGTATCATAGGTGTACATTCCTTATAAAACATAAGGACCTCCAACCCGCAAGAAAGAAAAGAAAAAGAGAAACCATATGAAAAATTGATGATTATATATGCATTCTTCGTTTAAGAAATGTATCTTAATTTTGTTTTCTTACTCTTTATTTTGTGTAAAACCAGCATTTTCACATGGCTGTCCTAGCATCCTATGTTCGCCCCAGTTCAAAACGAGACATCATTAAGGTAAAGTTTTATCCTCCTCTTTGTTTGGTTCATATGATCATCGTTCCTTTTTAGTTTAAAATTGTTTGCTTGGATGTTTTGCCAGGTCAATTTGCTAGAAACTGGACAATATGGCGATGAAGATTCCAACAGGGAAGACTTCTCCAGTTCTTATGGTCATGGAGGTTGAATTTTGCATCTTGAAAATTTGTGTATATGAGTATGGATCCCACATTTCTCTGTGCAAGCCTTGCCTAAATGTAATACTATAACAAAATAAAATATATTGTTTTATGTATATAATTATGAACCTATAAATAAATAAAATTATAATTTATTGAGGTTCTAATTTTACTTGGAAGTCGTTATGGTAGTTTAACTAGAGTTGGGTGATTCAATTAACATTCATACGGCACCAGTTGAAGTTGGGCAGAAATTTTCTATCCCAAAAACACAATGGCCTCAAGAGTACTTGTAGCATATATAATCAACATTATTACTTAATGGGTCTAAAAAGTATGATCATTTCAACATTGTTTTTACTAGTTTGGTTCAAACATATTCTTATTAAGGTACATTTTAGCATAATTGGTATATAGAAGATTAGAATATATGCTCGAATTAAAACTTTCCTGTTCAAACAAAACAAATTTTATATTAAAGTGTGTGTAGCTACTTCACTTGGTAACTTTTCGTATGATCAGCTGAGTGATATGATTAAATTTCTCCTTTCATATATAATATAATTTACATCTGCAGCTTTCAGGTAACTTTATAAACCAACCAAACATTTTTTCCAATTCGATTTATTGATCGACTCGATTTTTGCAAACCCTCAATAGAACTTCAATAGGGTCAAATCCGATAGTCAAGAACAAAACGGATATACAAGACATATCAGTAAAGTGTTCAGGTTATAAGAACCTACCTACACGAAGCCGCAAAAAAGGGAAGATACCAAAAGAACAAAAGGATATACATGTAACTAAAACACTTTCCATGAGCAAATTGACTAATTAATATTTAACACTACACAAAGATACCAAAAGAACAAAAAAAAAAAAGTTTTATTCCACTCCTGTGGTCTTGATCATAACTTGAATTGACTTCATCATCAGACATGTAAACGCTGCCGTTCTGAAATTACCCTGGAGTCTAATAACTCCACTATAGATGTAAAATTTAACACACCTAGAAGCCTTATACTGATTTATAGATGCACCTCTAGAAATTACATAGTCCATTACCGTTTTCCACTACTCTAACTGCGTCCAAAGTAACACTCGTTATCGCGTAGGAATCACATCCACAATAAGTAGTATTAGAAATCTGAAGAAATTAATAAGGCTATAACATGTTATCGCGTATATAAAGTAATTAAATCTTGCTAAGCAAATTTATTTACATACCTGTCAAAATCACAATAATCCCTTCCCAATTCTGGTTTTCGCATTCCTTGATAATGGAACTCCGCGAGTTCATGATTTGGTTTGAGTATTTTGGAGATGAATTCCCTAATTGAAGGATCAGAAACTCTGCGATTTAATATCCCAAATGCGATATCTTTAGCAAGTTGTTGCCAATTGAGTTGAAGAAAATGAATCTCTGGAAAGAGTCGACACAGAGAACAGCCTCGTTGGGGCTAGTATACACATTGTAAGCATCCTGATCTTGAGGTGGTCCCTTTTGTAGTGACAACTCTAGCTAAGAAGGTAAATATTGAAAGCATAATACAATGGCACTTACAGATTCATCACGGGCATGAGAAGGCTGTACAGTAGTTGTTTCCGGTCTAACTCATCTTGAGTTGCGTCTTTCAACTCCTTTGTAGAACCGGAAAACGTGACAGCAAACATGCTTAATATGAATACAGTTACTACTCTCACTCCGTACATTGCCCGCATTAGAACCTTACCTTTTGCAGAATTCTTGATCTTATGTAGGTTCAGTGATTCGGTGAGGCTGTCCAAGATGGCAAAATAATTCTCTAGTCTTGGGGGGTTCTTTGAATTGATATGTCAAATGAGGAACGAGCCTTCATGAACTGGTTTGAGGTTCCATCCAAGTTATGCAAGCCACACTGAAGATAAAGGTGGCCTTGAGATATCAGAGCTGAAAGCAATGCAAATGTCTAGCAACTTGACACTGTTGTCCAAGTACACATCTATCCACTTCTCATCCCAGTCACATACGGGAAGTTCAAGTTCAGTAATGAGTGTTTTCACGTCTGTATGAATTGCACAAAGTGTACTTATTGCTTGTGTCATCCATGATAACGCGAGGATATCTTCCTTACCTCCTGGCTTGAAACTTTTAAAAATATACAATTAGAATAATTATCTTAAATATATAAATTGATCTCATTTGCTTCTCTGTTTGCTCTGTTTTTGATTCATTAGCAACTCATTCTTCCTCTCTTTTTTCAATGGTTACTAATCAAGATCAAATACGATTACATTTGAAAGGGTTTAGTCGGTGAACAGACTACTAAAAGCTATCAATGGTGTCCTAACAATTTTTAGTCTTCAAAAAATTTAACATTTAATTTTTATTAAAATCAATTTTTTTTTTTATAAACATAAATATTCAAGCATTTAGAATCATCGACCCTTCAATTTATTTTATTTTATATATTTTAAAATCATCATTCGGTTAAAATTTGTTAACTTTGTTTACTTAAAGTACCAAAACTGCATACTTCAAATAATTAAATGTTAAATGTCCATAGTCAAATAACATAGAAACTAAAATAGGAATAATTATGCAACAATACAGGGATTAAAATCGTTATTTCCCGTGTGGATAATGTTTTTGGCTGCACTCACTCTACAGTCTACAGTTCCAATCTCTCGTCTTCTCCTCCAAATCTCTCACAACTTCTGTTCTGCTTACATATATGTGTGATTCCTTTATCTATTAATGGTAGTAATAGCACACCCATGGGAGGCAAGCATTCCAAGGGAACAATTTCCACAAGTCATCGAGTTCCTTTTGCAGCTTTGCAGGAAGCAACTAACAACTTCGATGAAAAGTTTCTCATTGCAGATGGTGGATTTGGGAAGGTTTACAGGGGTGTTTTGTGTGATGGAACAAAGGTCGCCTTGAAAATGTATAATTTTAAGTCTCAACAGAATGATCTTAAAGAGTTCCAAACAGAAATTGAGATTCTCTCACAGTCCCAACAAGGTGTTGCAGAGTTCCAAACAGAAATTATGATTCTCTCACAGTTACGCCATACGTATCTGGTTTCATTGATTGGATATTGTGATGAAAATAATGAGATGATTCTAATTTATGAGTACATGGAGAATGGGAACCTCAAGAGACATTTGTATGGTTCAGATCTACCCACTATGAGCTGGGAACAGAGGCTGGAGATATGTATTGGGGAAGCCAAAGGTCTGCATTACCTTCATAATAGCGGAATTACACATCGTGATGTCAAGTCTCCAAACATATTGCTTGATGAGAATTTTTTGCCAAAAATTGCTGATTTTGGATTATCCATGAGAGGGCCTAAGCTTGAACAAACTCATGTTAGCACAGTTGTGAGGGGATTGATTGGCTACCTTGACCCTGAATATTTTGTTAGGCAACAACTGACAGAAAAATCTGATGTTTATTCTTTCGGTATTGTTTTATGTGAAGTTGTTTGTGCTAGGCCTGCAGTAGATCAATCTCTTCCGAGGGAGCAGGTCAACTTAGCTGAATGGGCAATGAATTGGCAGAAGAAGGGACAGCTCAAACAAATCATAGATCCCAATCTTCAGGACAAAGTAAGACCAGATTCCCTCAGGAAGTTTGGAGAAACAGCAGCGAAATGTTTAGCTCATTCTGGTGTAGATAGGCCATCTATGGGTGAGGTGCTGTGGATTTTGGAGTATGCACTTCGTCTCCAAGAGCCTGTAATTCAAGATAATCCTGAAGAAAACAGTACCAACTAATATTTCACTTCTATTAGGATCATGTATGAAGTAGGAGCATAGGATGCTAGCTCTGTACAATTGATTTGTTCAAGTTACTATAAAGTTGCATTTATTTTGATCAGTATGGTGTTGGAGAATTAGGAGATGATCTTCTATCCCAATCGGGAGGATGTATAGTAAATGTTAAGATGCATGCGTCCACTCTCAATCAACGGATCGGGTCCCTTGACACAGTAAGAACAGTGATGAAGGTATAAACAATAAAGAGAAAACAATACAAGTAGTTTACGTGGAAATTCCCTTGCTCAAGGGCGGTGAAAACCACGACCTGTCCTCACAGGCTTTCAATCCAACTTCATTTCACTCAAACGGAACAACAATTTAGATTACCACTGCTGCAACCTAGGAATTTACCTCTAAATCCCTTCCCCATCTATGCAGTAGCTCAACTACACAGAAAGCAACTAAGCAGATACCACACTGCCCACTAAGCAATCTAACCCTAGATAACTTAGACTACAACTAAGCAGATATAACACTACCCACTAAATCAGCTGACTCCTAGATGATTTAGGATTTGACTAAGCAAATACAACACTACCCACTAAATCAGTTAACCTTAACTGACTTAGACTTTCAGACGAACAGAACAAAGATTTGATTCCTTTATAGATTAGGAACAGATTTACAATATAAGCACTGAAGTATAAATCCTAAGACAACTATGACACATGCAGCTCTCTCAGGTACCTATTGCTCTTGAGGAAGATACTTCACGAAAGTGGTTTTTGCTTTTGTTCTTGAGAATTTCAGGAATGCAAAAACTAAGGTTGTGTCTATTGAGGATGACCTTATGAAGGATAGACACAACCTACGAGGCCTTGCCATTGGCCGAGGATTCTGTCACACTTGGAGATTGTGCACCAACCTCACCAAACTTTTGTACTTTTTCCAGCCTGTCATTTGTATACATATCGACACAAGGATCAGGTCCCTTTACAAGGTCCCGTGGTTTGTCAAATCATCAAAACTGCAAATAACAGTAACTACGAATGCATCATTTGCCATATCTTCGTGTTTTGTTGTTTGAATTTCCTGAGCTGAATTGGCAATAGATCAGCTATACTAGTTTACTTTAATGCTTCTTAGAGATGCATCGTCATCGAAATGAGAAGGGATTTTCTCAAGCCATTACGTTTCATTAAAACCAAATGTTCAAGCTTAGGAAAAGCATCATTGGAGACGGACCATTGTGCAACTTTGAGGTTGTCCAGTTTTAAGTGTTCTAAGCATTGTTTATGTTCAAATTTTATGTCTAATTTCTGGAATTGAGAAATTCTAAAATTTTGAGTTCAACATCTATTCAGATTCAGGTTGGTTTAGTGAGGGCTACCACGAAAGTCACCGAATGGTCTTTTAGTTCTCCAAGATTAGAATTTCAAAGGAGGACGTTGCAAATGTCCAGGGCGGACATGACTTCTTCTAAGGCTAGAGGACCATGGGAAGACACCCATGACTATAGGATGTCGTGAAAGAAACACATCTCTGTAGCCCTGGTATTCAAACATTGGCTCGAGGTATTATCTCTACCCCTTCTTACCCGGAAAAAGCGGGAACACCTTACCCTATCAATATAAAGAAATTTTATGGAGCTATCAATTGATTTAGAGGAGCCTACTTGATGAACAATGGAAAATTTAGTAGAAGTGTGGATGGTCATTGATCACTCAACTTTTGATAATTCACCAGTATAGTTGCTCAACTTTATTTTATCTTCTAAAAGAAACTCGCCTTTGCTTTGTTAGCTTTCATATTTATTTTAGCATGAAATATAACTTTTGGTACCAATTTAATGACTTCGTAGTTGTAGATTTTAGAAAAGAATATTTATTCAAGACCCAATCCATTATAGTGACAAAACAATTGGATATCATCAATAGAAAATTAATGTATTTAGGATGAAAAAAAAGGCCATACATTGAAATGAAATTTCCCAAGAAAACTTTCATTTAATTCATTCAATTGAAAAAAATAAAATTACTATTTTGAGTTCAAGTCTTGAAAAAGTAAAAATCTCGGTAGGGAGCTCTTGTAAAGTTATCTTGATATTAAAATTAAGTGATACACATAAAAACTAATTTCCAAAATCAACTATGAACTTGGTTTAGTAGACAATTTCTTTTTCATTTTTCTTGTGTTTGGAAATATTTAGTACTCCCTCTATTCCTATTGCTTGCCAAATATTTCCTAATTTGATTTCTCATTTTACTTATTATATTTTTAACAAATCAAAAAATAACTATTTTCATTTTCTTATTATACCCGCACCCTATTATCATTGAGTTAATGTCTTTGAAATGTAGTGAGTAGATATATTTGGGACCCTACTTATAAATAGGGTAAAATGATAAACTCAGATATCAATTTTATTTTTTGAATAAGTGTGTTAAGTTAAAATTTGACAAATAAAAAAAATACAATGGGAGTAAAAGATGAAAATATTTAATTTTGCTAGCTATTTATCAATATAAAAGCATTTATAAGTCTTCAATAAATCAATTTGGTGTTGACTTAACCCCCCTAAGCTTGAATGAGGTGTTTGACTTTTGAGTTTTGCCACTGTACAGTTTCAGTCTCTGGTCTTCTGCAAATCTCCACTGTTGTGTTAAAATTAGAGGTTCCTCAAGTTTCTGTTTTGTTTACATAGTTGTGATTTACATCTAGATGCAATTGTTCTAGAACCTGTTCATGTGTTTCTTTAAAGTATTTGTTATCTACTTGAAAAACTTATTGTGATTTTGTTTAGGAGTAGGTCAAAGGCATGGATTCCTTTATGTATTAATGATTTAGCACATCATGGGAAGCAAACATTCGAAGGGAACAACTTACACAAGTGATCCAGTTCCTCAGGAAAGTTTTCAACTTCCTTTTGCAGCTTTGCAAGAAGCAACTAACAACTTCGATGACAAGTTTCTCATTGCAAAGGGTGTTTTATGTGATGGAATAAAGGTGGCCGTGAAAAGGTATAATCCTATGTCTCAACAAGTTCTTGAACAGTTCCAAACAGAAATTGAAATTCTCTCGCAGCTCCGCCATCCCAATCTGGTTTTACTGATTGGATACTGTAATGATAATAATGAGATGATTCTAATTTTTGAGTATTTAGAGAATGGGAACCTCTGGAGCCATTTTTATGGGTCAAATCTACGTCTACACAATATGAGCTGGGAGCAGAGGCTGGAGATATGCATTGGGGCAGCCAGAGGTCTCCACTACCTTCATGCTAGCAGAATTATACATCGTGATGTCAAGTCTCCGAACATATTGCTTGATGAGAATTTTGTGGCAAAAATTGCTGATTTTGGACTATCCAAGACAATGCCTGGGCTTGATCAAACTTATGTTAGCACAACCATCAAAGGAACAAGGGGCTACCTTGACCCTGAATATTTTATAAGGGGACAGCTGACAGAAAAATCTGATGTTTATTCTTTCGGTGTTGTTTTATTCGAAGTTCTTTGCGCTAGGTCTTCCATAGTTCAATCTCTTCCAAGGGAGATGGTTAGTATAGCTGAATGGGCAGTGGAGTCGCAGAAGAAGGGACAATTGGAACAAATCGTAGATCCCAATCTTCTGGTCAAAATAAGACCAGATTCCCTCAGAAGTTTGGAGAAACAGCAGTGAAATGCTTAGCTGATTCTGGTGTAGATAGGCCATCTATGGGTGATGTGCTATGGAATCTGGAGTATGCACTTCATCTCCAAGAGCCTGTCATTCAAGATGATCCTGAAGAAGACAGTAGCATCCCTATTCGCGAGCTATCACCGCTGGTGAATCCGTATAAGCTATTAAGTACTATAAAAATTACATGTCTTCCATCCGATTCGTTATCTGAAACAGTTGTACCATATGGATTCAGGTGTATTTACATGATATTGTTTTATATTTTCCTTTCTAATTTTATTTTTAATGTTTTTGCAGTGTTCAAGATGAAGAAGAAATAACATTTAATTAGAAAACAAGAGAAAAAGAAAAAGCTATCATCTTTACATGCATGCTACTGATTCTTCTTCTTTGCAAGAATTCAACATTATAACTCCACTTGTTCTAGAAATAAACAAAATGCCTCTTGCTGAAATAGAATCTTAAACTTTAGCTGCTGCTACTTCTGAAACAGAAAAGTGCTGCTGTTATAAAAATGTCCTTCACATTTATGGAGAAGAACATGTTTATGAGGGCTTGAAAGTTGTATGTAGATTCTTTTCTAGTAAATGACAATTATGACAGAGTAAGGCGTCGTTTGGTAGAGTGTATTAGCAAAAATAATATATGTATTAACTCTGTGGATTAGTAATGCCTTGTTTGATTTACTTTTTCATCCTTGCATTAGTTATATGCTCTATCGTGTATTAAGGTATATATTACTAATACCATGAATTTCAAAGTTATGTATTAGTAATGCAAGGAGTTTTAATGCATGCATTATCATAGTTAAAGACCGCATTGCCCCTCAAAATATTTGTTACATCTTTTCCACCATAACTGTGAAGGGTATTTTTGTAAATAAATATTTTTTATACAATTTATGTTATTTTTAATACACCAAACCTCACAATACATAAGAAATAATCTATGTATTATTAATGCAAACATTACTAATACATTATTGTTATACACTCTATGCAAGGGGTTTTAATGTACGCATTAACATGGTTAAAAACCTCATTACCCACAATTACATCTTTTCCACCATAATTGTTAAGGGCATTTTTATAAATAATTTTTTTATACAATGCATGTTATTTTTAATATACCAAATCAAACAATGCATAAGAAATAGTCTATATATAATTAATGCAAACATTACTAATACAATAATATAATATAAACATTACTAATGCACTCTATTTAGTATTATTATTCTTATACATTCTGCCAAAAGGTAGTTTGAATCCGGTCCAAGTCATTTCAAAATTATATTAACTTTATCTTATCAAATTCAAATTTGTTTGAAATATTCACGATTATTAAATTTAGAATAAAATTTATGATTTATTTAATTATAAATATAAATTATCAATCAAACAAAATATATAAATTTAATTTGTTAATTCCTAACGACCCCTCACAAAGTCAATGAATCAGTCTACCTTTTAATCACTGGAAAATGAACACAACCATTCATCAATTATCTCAAGGAGAAGAAGACCAGTATGAACTGTGAGCTCTTAAATCTTATGGGTAAGTAATTTCTCTCTGATTTTCATAAAATGAAAGAAGAAATTGCAAGTATTTACCTTCTTTTACTTTGCTAGTATTTACCTTCTTTTACTTTGCTAGCTAGCTGCTTGAGGACTTAAATATCATTGAAGAAAGGTGATTGCTGTTAGATTTCAACCACTAAACACTAAACGAAAAGTAGTAAGTTGTTTATTTTTCTCAAAATTCTTATCTATAAACTAATTGCATCTTATACAGATCTGAATCTGTTTTTTTCTTTTAGATCTCTGTGCTTTGTATAAGTTTTGATGGTCAGTTTCTAGATTTGGTCTAAGTTTCTGTCCCAATTTATGTGATTTAATTTGACTTATCAGAAGTTTAAGAAAGAAAAATGTCTATTGAAATTTGTTGGTCTAAAATAAGTACTCCTCTATTCAACAATACTTGTCTACTACTGATTTTGCACGAGTAATTTTACTATATATCACTCTTTGAATATAATAAATACAATGTCTTGAAAAATGTAATAGAAAAATGACTATAATTAATGATAAGGGTAAATGAGGAACTAAGTGTAAAATTATCCATTGATTTCATAAAGTAGACAATTATTGTTGGACATCCTAAAATAGTATAATGAACAACTATTGTTGGACGTAGGGAGTATGTTTGTGTGACTTTAAATAAAATATACATTTTTTCAAGTTAAAGTATTATTACATATAGAAATGTGTTATTTTTCCCTTTTTAGAATGACTAAAAATAAAACTGAGAGCTTGTTTGACATTGCTTTGGGAGGCCAGAAACACTTATTTTGAGAAAAAAACATTTTTGTTGAAAAATTAAGTGTTTGACAAATCAGTAAAAGTGCTTTTAAATGGAAGCAGAAGCAGTTTTTCTGCTATTGGAAAGAAGCTAAAAATAATTGTTTTTTTAAAAGAGCATAAGCGAAACAAAAAATTGTTTTTGTCAAGGCTAAAATATTCTATTCATATATACATATTGACTAATATATTTATTATTAATTAATTAGCATATTTCATAAATTTGGTCAAATTTCATTTAAGAATTTATTTTTTATTTTTATATAAAA
Organism: Solanum etuberosum; assembly: GCA_029582245.1. NCBI lineage: Eukaryota > Viridiplantae > Streptophyta > Magnoliopsida > Solanales > Solanaceae > Solanum > Solanum etuberosum. The sequence goes on from JAJONR010001754.1 coordinate 10,577, forward strand.
AATCTTATAGTAATTTATTTTACGTTTATATATTATTATTTTATATATTATATATTACTTTGCATACTATTTTGTAGAATTAGAAAAAAAAGGTAACAACAATATTTTTACAAGATTAAAAATAAAATAAAAACAATTAAAGATTTCAGTCTCCCAAAAAAGGTATAATATTGATTGAAAATTTAAACATGTAAATTTATATTTTAAAAAATAAAAATTTAATTAATTTATTATAATAGACATTTAAGAGAGTAAATTTTAGGTTTAGCAAACATAAAAATCATATTTGTATGCTTAACTATAGTTTGTATAATTGCGCTCCATAACAAACTTTATGTTTGCTATGACTATTAATATGTATATTTCGGTATACTTATACAAAAGAATCAATTGTATAAGTATATATTTGGAATCTATATACAAATATATACATTTTTGTATAATTTGTGTTTGTATAAAGCGAGAAAGAGAGAAAGATAAAAGAGAACTGTGCAGGGAAAGATTTTTATTGTATAATTATAAGTGTATATGACGAAAAAATATGTATTTGTATTTGTATATACAGTTTTCTCTCGCTTTATATAAACACAAACACAATTTATACATTTGTGTTTGTATAAAGGGAGAGAGGCGAGAGAGTGAGTGGTGAGCGAGATTAGGAGAGCAGCGAGCGAGATATCTGGGGAGAGAGGCGAATGACAAAGTGTTTGCTACGGATTAGAATTAAATGAAACTGTGGTTATAACATTTAATTTTAATTAATAGTTTGCTATTTTATACAATTTTCCCCATTTAAAATAGTTTCTCTCCATAAAATAATTTTAATATTATAAGTAGATTAATAGTTGTCTTTTTTTGTAATTTGACTCTTAAAAATACTTTTTTAAAAAGATAAGTCAAACACAATTTGCTTATGAAAAACTCTTTTCAAATGAATTAGCCAAACACAAATTTTTTTTCTTTTTTCGAAAGCACTTTTCTAAAAAGTCATTTTTAAAAAGTGCTTCTAAAAATAAGTTATTTTTAGCAGCAATCTCTGAGTCTTATAAATTAGAAAAGAGGGTGTTGCATATTTGACCAAGCTTTTAGGAAGTCAAAACTTCTTATTTTAGAGAGAATTGAATTGTTTGACTAAATTTTTATCAAGTCAAAAGTGTTTATTTTAAAGAGTCGAGTTATTTGGCCAACTTTTTAGAAAAAAAAAAGTGCTTCTGAGTACTGTGAGAGACTATTTTTCAATTGTTACAAAAACTTTTGGTATAGTTTCCTGTGTTCTTCCTCCAGCTTTTCAACACTTGACTCTAGGCTTCTATGCTCTCTTGAAGCACTCTATAGTCTATACGCTTCATGTCAACTTGGTAGCGTCGTTATCAAAGGTGTCTCCTTGATCTATATTTAAAATAAATGTATTCTCGAATTTAGACCTTGTAAAACAAAGAAAGGAGTAAGAATAAATATGAAGTTCATCACTAATAAAACATTGTATATGAAAGTTAAAAAAAACAAAGTTCTCAAGCTTGCACTCAAATTTAACACTCTTATGAGTTATGATATAGCCAAGTGTCGTGGTAAACTATAAAGAACAAATTCTCAACACAAATGACATATACTTGACTATAAAGAAAACAATATTCATGGAGTGAATTCAGATAATCAATGTTTCCAAAGTAAAGATCACATATTCCACCATTGATTATATCATCAAGTGAAACTAAGCCACCCCCGATTTATAGACTTTGATACATTCCCTCAAGCACAAAGACACACACAATCATGCATAAGAAGAAATAGTAGTGAAAAGTTCATGATTCCATTTATGCCAAATGCTTCTATAACCTACAACAAATTGTACTCTCTTATGGTATAGCCAAGTATCATGATAAACAACAATTACTGAAATTCGCAACAACCACAATAAGTACTTGGTTAGGAGGAAGATAATATTCACTAAGACTATAATTCTCACCGAACTTCCAAATCTAAGCAACTTTATGACAAGTCAGTCATCACAACATTCAATAAAGATCAATCTCCCTAGAGAGTTAGTATGCAATTGGATTAGAAGATGAAGAGTATCTGATAAAATAAAGGAACCTATAAATTCAAAAGACAACGCTTGTATGCTCATATTATCCCTATTACCTTTTTGCACCAAAACACCCTTCAACTCAAGTTGTTGGATATAATTCATTTTGCAAAATCTCACAATAAATAATAAAGTCATTGAAATGTCAATTTTGAGCTACCAAACTAGTTCATCATCTAGTTGGTTATCTTCTGTTTATCAAACAAAGAATCACATCCCCGGGGTCAAATACAAATCAAACCCCAAACATCTCTAAGAGCTCCAACAATAACTTCACATAGCATCTCAAATGGCAAGTTTTTATGAATAAACACAAGTCATCACATAGTTGCTGCAAGAAGTCTTAAGGTCGAGGGACTTAACCTTCATAGCTTTAGAAAGCTCAAGCATTAGTGTCAACCATTCATACAATACAATCTTGAACTTAGAATATATTAAACAGTAAATTCTAATGTATCCCAAGATAGTGCCTCCAAACTTCTTACTTCCTTGTAGTCTCTCCTGTGATGAACCTCGAAAAATGAATCTGTAAGTTTTGGTTCCAAAATTGTACATTCTTATTCATCTGTAGAGGTACAAATTTATAGTAGAGAGAAACAAACTAGCAATCCGATTTCCTTAATTCTAGGAGATTTGAGCATCAAGGGAAGATCTAATTTCCTAAACTATTTGATAGCATATTAAAGCTAATTTTATCAGATCTATTTATATCCTATAAAATCAGATCTGATCATAGCATGATATTTACAAATCAACACTCCCCTTCAAGTTGACATGTAAATATTTGTCATGCCTAACTTGCTTACAAGAATTTCACATTTTGGTTCAAACAAGCCTTTTATGAAAATATCCACAATTTGCTGATTTGTTGGGACGAAAGACATACACACACTTCCTTTTTCAATCTTCGCTATTATGAAGAGCCTATCCACTTCAACATGATTTGTTCTATCATGTTAAGGCTGGGCACCGGACCAGGTTGTACCGGTACCGGTCCGGTACCATTCCGGTCCGTTCCGGTCCGGTAGTCTTCGGGACGGAATGGGACACCGTGAACTGGTACTCGGAACGGAACGGTATCACGATTGATACCGGTTTACCGGTACCGGTTTATTCCGGTTCCGGTTAATTATTTTTTATTAATTAATTTATATTTTATAATTTATATATAGGCATATTTTCAAAATAAAAAAATTGGATTGGATTGATATTTTTTTAATTTGTGTCATTGTTTTATCCTTATTTTTATTTAATTTTTTAAAATTACAAACTTAAGTTATTTAAATTACAAGTTATAAGTATAACTAATAACATATTAATAAGTACTAACTTATAAACTTCAAAAGATTCAAAATTTCAAATCTTGAAAACTTAAGCTCAAAAACTTTAAAACAAAAAAACTTTATTAAAACTTGCAAATTTAATCAGTCCCGTTCCATTCTGGTTCCGTTCCGGTTCCATCCCGGTATATAGTGGGACGGGACGGAACCTAGTATCCATCCTGGTAATTCCGGTCCGGTTCATCCCTGTACCGGTCCGGTGCCCAGCCTTATATCATGTTGAACTGGATTGTGAGCAATACTTATGGCGACTTTGTTGTCACATTACAACTTGATTGGTAGAGCAAATGTTTTCTTCAGTTCTTTCATCATCTTCTTGAGCCAATCATTTCATAGATCCCATGGGCCATAGATCGTTATTCAACTTTAGCACTGCTACAAGCTACGGCATTCTGACGATACTGATTCATTACTTGCAGGATTTATTAACAATCAGAGGAAACTGAAAAGGTGGAAGGGAGATGGCCAAGGAGTGTCGCGATGCAATAGGTACCATAAACCTTGTGAAGGGCCAGCATTTAGAAAGAAGGACCATTAATCAATTGGAGGATGCTACAAAGCACCTAACACATGTAGCTGTATTTCTCACAAATCTGGAGGAGCTTCACCCTGCTAATGGAATATCTGGACATCTTAGACCCCTATTTGTAGAAGCTCATGATGGCTTTTCTCTGATGTGTTCCCATCCTTCTCGTTTTCAGTTTACCGTTAAACTGGAGAACATTGCTGAGAAATTCAAATCTTCAAAGGCTTCAAGATCAACTAGGCAAATGATTCCAGAGCTGCTGAAAATAATTGAACCCGAGAATATTGCTAAGCGAATCAAAGCTTCGAAGCCATCAAGATCAACTAGCCCAATCACTAGGGATATGGTGGGGTTTATCGAATCCTTGCTCGGTTCTGTTCATCGTGCATTGTTCTTTATCCGTGTAGGGCCTCCTGTGTCTATGCTTGACAAGAAGCTTCGACATCTACAAGTCTTCTTTACGCTAATTTCAAAGCGGGACCTTGAGCATGAGAGTATGAAGGATCTCTTCAACCATGTTGAGGATGTAGCTTACACTGCAGCACAACTATGTGTCTTGGGGTCGAGCTGCAATATGGATGACGAGTTCTCTAAATTGCTGGAAAGGATAAGTCGTCCTCTTAGCCCAGAATTGAGGCAGGTTTATCTCAATGCCTTGATAGGGTTAAATTCATCAAGATCAAAGGCTACAATGAATGCCAAATATATGCTTGATTTTGTTAGTGCTCTCCAAGATGATCTGAGACTAAGATGTGATAATCGAATTCGGTGGCTCCAACGAGGACTTTCTTACCTTTGTCGATTTCTCAGGGACATAGAATCTTATCCTGTTTCACATCGACAACTGATTTCTCTTCGATTGAATATGGAAGATCTGGCTATTGGGTCTGCAAATGCCATCTACTCCTATGATGAGGATATGGATAAGACTACTGAAATAGACCATGAGCTTTTTCATTTGCAACTGAAGTTTAATTATGTTAAAGTAGAAGTTGATCTGATTCGGCTACAAAACATTCAAGGCACCATAACAGTTCCTATGAAAGATCTGATTGACTATGTTTGGGAAGAGCTGATGTTCTTTAGAAGTTATTTCATGGATGCGTTCGACCAGTGTAAAGAGCAGACCAGGATAACTGTTATTTTGAACTATATTCAGTCTGCAGTTAGTCAAGCATGGTCAGTCTGTGATTCTCTTTGTCATGACTTGAATCGAAACGACTTGGCCAGGGAAATTAATTGCTTGCATTTTCAATTGCTTCTTGTGTTCAAGTTTATTAAGGTGGCTATTAGACAGATGTGTCCCAGCATTTCTGCATCATCAACACCAGACCATCCTATGATAGATCTGCTGAACTTTCTTCCCATGAACTTTGAGGCCATTGATTCCTATTTCAGCGTGCTAAAAGCCTCCTATCCATCATCCTCACATCATCCCAATGTGGATGCGAAATCCCCCTATACATCATTCCCACATAGTCCCAATACAGATGTGGAATCCCTCTATTCATCATCCCCAAATAGTCCCAATATGGATGAGAGACCCCACTATACATCATCCCCAAATAGTCCCAATATGGATGAGAGACCCCCCTATACATCATCCTCACATATTCCCAAGATGGATGAGATCTTGATGAGGTTTCATGAATATATTCTTGTCAATCTGCTACGAAAGGATGAAACCAATTTGACATTTACTGTTGCAGATGAGGTCAAAAAGTTTTACGATGGGTTGTTGCTCATGGTTACATATCTTATTGAACCTCCAGTTCTTCACACTGAATGCAGGAAGCAAAATGATCTCTCAACGGGAAATGAAGCTATTGCAATTGAGGCGGAATCTGCTGTGTGTTTATATTATGAGGATAATATGAATAACAACAGATGTAGGGAGATCAATCAGGTACTTCAGTTTTTGACTGTGGCTTTCTGGCTTATCAAGTCTGAGGGAAGCTTGATGAATCTACTGAAGTACAAATCCACTTTGGGAGCTCAAGTTCTAGATCTGATTGAGAGTGCTCATGAAGAGCTTATTCTCCTTAGATCTATTCTCATGGATCTTCTGAGGAAAAAGCTTAACAAATTGGATGATCTCTTAATGCTTGCTGAAGTGACTGCCAAAAGGTTAGCAATATTCAGTTGTTCTTGTTATGAAAGTTTCATGAATGGAAGCAGCACTGAGAAAATGAGGCCTTTGTTATATGATTTTCTGCAAGAGATTGAGTCTGTCAAGGTAGAGTTCAGAAATGTATGCTTTCAAGTTCTGGATGTATCACCTTGCACCCTGACAGATGGAGAAGGCCTTATTAATTTCTTATTGAACAACCAGGCCAAGGTGCCGAACGATGATGCTGTTTCTTCTGATGGAAGTTTAGAGGATGCAAGCAGCACTGAGAAAATGGGACTTCCATCAGCTGATTTTCTCCGAGAGATTGAGTTTGTTGAGGTAGAGGAGGTCAGAAAATTATGTGATCAAGTTTTGGATGCAACACCTTGTAAGACGAGTAAGACAGATGGAGAAAGCTTTATCAACATTTTGTTAACCCAACAGGACAAGGTGCTGGACTATGATGCTGGTTCAATCTCTTATCTGCTTAACCAAATCTCAGTAGTTAAAGACAAACTATTGCACATTGGCTCTTTACTTGTAGATATTGTACAGTACCGGAATATGCATCTAGAACTTACAGATCTTGCTGAACGTGTTCAAGATAAAAACTACATTTGTTTCTTCTCTGTCAAGAACCATATTCCTGCTTGGTATTACACACTATATCTCTCTGATGTCAAGCAATTGCTTAAGTTTGTTGAGGCAGAGGTCAAGATGATTTGTCTGAAAGTACCAGATTCTTCAAGTTATAGCTTCCCTAAGACAAATGGATTAGGGTATCTCAATTGCTTTTTGGGCAAATTGGAGGAGCTTTTATGTTCTAAGCTCGATTTGATAATCGACTTAAAGCATCAGATTGAATCAGTCAAGGAGGGCTTATTGTGCCTAAGATCATTCATTGATCATTTTTCAGAAAGCTATGATGAGCATGATGAAGCTTATGGTCTTATAACAAGTGTTTCTGGAATGGCATACAAGGCTGAGTATGTCATTGACTCATGCTTGGCCTATTCTCATCCACTCTGGTACAAAGTTCTTTGGATTTCTGAAGTTAATGAGAATATTAAGCTTGTAAATAAAGTTGTTCGGGAGACATGTGAAAGAAGGAAAATTGAAGTGACTGTGCATGAAGTTGCAAAAACCACCACTAATGTAGCACCATCTTTTTCAGCTAATACTCAAAGAGCAAACAAAGAAATGGAGGGTTTTCAGGATACAATGAATGAATTAAAGGAGAAACTACTTGGAGGATCACCTGAGCTAGATGTCATCTCAATCGTTGGCATGCCAGGATTGGGCAAGACTACTCTAGCAAAGAAGATTTACAATGATCCAGAAGTCACCTATCGCTTCGATGTCCATGCTCAATGTGTTGTGACTCAATTATATTCATGGAGAGAGTTGTTGCTCACCATTTTGAATGATGTGCTTGAGCCTTCTGATCGCAATGAAAAAGAAGATGGTGAAATAGCCGATGAGCTACGCCGATTTTTGCTGACCAAGAGATTCTTGATTTTCATTGATGATGTGTGGGACTATAAAGTGTGGGACAATCTATGTATGTGCTTCAGTGATGTTCCGAATAGGAGTAGAATTATTCTAACGACCCGCTTGAATGATGTTGCCAAATATGTCAAATGTGAAAGTGATCCCCATCATCTTCGTTTATTCAGAGATGATGAGAGTTGGACATTATTACAGAAAGAAGTCTTTCAAGGAGAGAGCTGTCCACCTGAACTTAAAGGTGTGGGATTTGAAATAGCAAAAAGTTGTAGAGGGTTGCCTCTCTCAGTTGTGTTAGTTGCTGGTGTTCTGAAACAGAAAAAGAAGACACTAGATTCTTGGAAAGTAGTAGAACAAAGTCTAAGTTCCCAGAGCATTGGCAGCTTGGGAGAGAGCATATCTATAATTGGATTCAGTTACAAGAATTTACCACACTATCTTAAGCCTTGTTTTCTCTATTTTGGAGGATTTTTGCAGGGAAAGGATATTCATGCCTCAAAAATGACCAAGTTGTGGGTTGCTGAAGGGTTTGTACAAGCAAACAAGGAAAAAGGACAAGAAGGTACCGCACAAGGTTTCTTGGACGATCTTATTCGTAGGAATCTAGTGATGGTCATGGAGAAGAGACCTAATGCCAAGGTGAAAACGTGCCGCATTCATGATTTGCTGCATAAATTCTGCATTGAAAAGGCCAAAAAAGAGGATTTCCTTCTCCAAATCAATAGGTAAAAAGAACTGTATTAATTTTACTTCACCAAAAAAAAAAAAAAAAAGAACTGTATTAATTTTACTGTATTATGTTTATGCCAACTCTCATTTTCATTTGTTCTCTTTTATCCAATTCAGTGGAGAAGGTGTATTTCCTGAACGATTGGAGGAATACCGATTGTTCGTTCATTCTTACCAAGATGAAATTGATCTGTGGCGTCCATCTCGCTCTAATGTCCGCTCTTTACTATTCAATGCAATTGATCCAGATAACTTGTTATGGCCGCGTGATATCTCCTTCATTTTTGAGAGCTTCAAACTTGTTAAAGTGTTGGATTTGGAATCATTCAACATTGGTGGTACTTTTCCCACTGAAATACAATATCTAATTCAGATGAAGTACTTCGCGGCTCAAACTGATGCAAATTCAATTCCTTCATCTATAGCTAAGCTTGAAAATCTTGAGACTTTTGTCGTAAGAGGATTGGGAGGAGAGATGATATTACCTTGTTCACTTCTGAAGATGGTGAAATTGAGGCATATACATGTAGATGATCGGGTTTCTTTTAGTTTGCATGAAAACATGGATGAATTAACTGCTAACTCACAATTAGCTAATTTGGAAACCTTTTCTACGCCACGTCTCTTTTATGGTAAAGACGCAGAGAAGATTTTGAGGAAGATGCCAAAATTGAGAAAGTTAAGTTGCATATTTTCAGGGACATTTGGTTATTCAAGGAAATTGAAGGGTAGGTGTGTTCGTTTTCCCAGATTAGATTTTCTAAGTCACCTTGAGTCCCTCAAGCTGGTTTCGAACAGCTATCCAGCCAAACTTCCTCACAAGTTCAATTTCCCCTCGCAACTAAGGGAATTGACTTTATCAAAGTTCCGTCTACCTTGGACCCAAATTTCGATCATTGCAGAACTGCCCAACTTGGTGATTCTTAAGTTATTGCTCAGAGCCTTTGAAGGGGATCACTGGGAAGTGAAAGATTCAGAGTTCCTTGAACTCAAATACTTAAAACTGGACAACCTCAAAGTTGTACAATGGTCTGTCTCTGATGATGCTTTTCCTAAGCTTGAACATTTGGTTTTAACGAAATGTAAGCATCTTGAGAAAATCCCTTCTCATTTTGAAGATGCTGTATGTCTAAATAGAATTGAGGTAAACTGGTGCAACTGGGATGTTGCCAATTCAGCCCAAGAAATTCAAACAACGCAACATGAAGTTATAGCAAATGATTCATTCACAGTTACTATACAGCCTCCAGATTGGTCTAAAGGATCATCCCCTTGACTCTTACCAAGGTTTGTTCTTGATGTGTTCATCCGAGTACATTTAACATTTATTCATTTTCTTTTACACCAGAACATGTTTATTTTGCTAGTATTACTTGATACCATTAAAAGAAATCAAACTCATATTTCTGATACAATCTTAACTTTTCTTGGGCTTACTTTAGGTCTAGATTAGATCAATGGTTCCTGTAATTTTAATTCACAGTTTGATTCAACTGTCTTATCATAGTTGTGAAATGATAATATTGTTATCCCTAGCCAAATTTATTATGTTCAAATGAAAACTGATGTCACCATTACGTTTCTATGAAATGTTTTTGAATTTTTTGCTATAAAACTGATGAATTGATAGGCTTCTATATTTTTCAGCTCAACTCTTTCTCACCAGAAGTGTATTTAGAATTACTGTGGATTGGTGAAAGAGTTCTGTAGAATTTTATGCTTTTGCAGAATTCTTAAGTGTCTAGTTTAAAACAGCAGCACTTTTCTGTTTCAGAAGTAGCAGCAGCTAAAGTTTAAGATTCTATTTCAGCAAGAGGCATTTTGTTTATTTCTAGAACAAGTGGAGTTATTATGTTGAATTCTTGAAAATAAGAAGAATCAGGAGCAGGTAAAGATGATCTCTTTTTCTGTTTCTCTTCTTTTAGATGTTATTTCTTCATCTTTCCTCATCATCTTGAACGGGAACACCGCTGAAAGCATTCTAAATAAACTGGAGAGAAAAATAAAATCTTTTCATATAAAACATTATCATGTAAATATGCCTGAATCCATATGGTACAACTGTTTGATACAATGATAGACGATGTAAGTTTTATAGTATAGGTAAAACAGGATTGATAAAATAATCCGTGCACGATTTTCAATTTCTGGCCACATCACAATGTGGTAAAATAAGTCAAAGTTCCCCTCTTGGAGTGGAACAAGCAATCAGAAAAGCACATTCTTATCGGTGACATACCAATAAAAGCTGACGGTCATATCTTGGTTAACTTAGGCTTGCTAACTTAGACTGTTAGATTAGTTATTAATGAGCTGGTAAATCGGAACTAATTGTAGTTAGCTTGATGAGCTGGTAGATATGTATATATGAAGATACAGGCGTAACTTAACCTCAAAAGTTAGCTCATAAAGGGAGGATTTGCTGAAGACCATAAAAAAACCGCATCCCATTCCGTCAACCAATGTGGGACTTAACAGTATAAATATAACCTTATAGTTGTACATTACTGAGTTGAATGAAATATGTTTTTCTTTCCCTGGAGTCGATTACATTTCTCTCTCTACCTCCTTCCATGGATACTATAGATTGATCCGGATTCATGGTTTCTATTTTTTCAAATGGTAGATGAAATCACACTTGGCATTCATAAAATGAATGTGTATAACGTTCGTGCAACTTTGATTTTTAAATGTAAGAAATTTCTTGGCAGTTATATTTATGCGACTTGGAAAAGAAAAAATGCATTTCTGACTTCAAACATAGCTCTATGGCATTCTTGGCAGATGTCAATGCTTTTCTATCACATGTTCTTGTATAACTCTTTGTATTTGCACTCTTCTGTTCATTTATTTATCCTTTTATAGTTCTGTTGGGTGCATGCGGTCAAGAAAACCTTCTTGTATGTGAGTTCCTCCAAACCAGGGACTTTGTTAGTGATTCCTTACTTTCACGATTTAGATTGTAGCTCAAAACTTTTGTTCACTAAATACTAACAGCCAGTAGGCTAAATAGTTATCTTAGTCAATGGTTAATTTTTCATTTTGTATTTTTTCCTTCACAGAGGATATATGGCGCCAGAATACTTGCCCTAGAAGTTTTTGCTTCACTAATATTGTCATGGATGAAACAAGCATGGCGACATTTTCAACATGCGAGAATAGAGGATTTGTTTGATCTGATCCAAACCTTATGCTGCACAACTATCACTCAAGCAATGTAAAAAAGGAGGCTCTAAGAGTGGTACATGTAAAACTTTTGTGCACACAAGAGGTTCTGGGATTAAAACAAGCCATGTCCAAGGCATTTCAGATGTTAGTAAAGAAAGAAGAAGATTTACCTGCACCAATTAATCCTCCCCTTATGGATGAGAAGATGAGAAAAAAATGGAGCTTCATGAAACTTAGGATACCCCATCTTATCCCCATAGAGAAGGTGATTCGGCTTCAATAGCCACTTGCGAGCATTTCTCATGGTTCTTTCTACCCCAGATGATGTTTCAGTGGCCTCAAACTGAGACATCACATGAATCTATCTGCAAGAGCGGAAGCTATGCATCTCAAGTATCATCTTGCCTCAAGTTCCTTTTTTTTTTTTTTTTTTGGCATTACTCTGGAAGCACATGTTTGTTAGTTGTAAATTGTAATGGTGAAGTGTTTGTAGATACAGGGAGTGATATTTCAAAGAATTGATGTGTTCATCTTTACAAATCCTGAATCATTTCTGTATAATTTTCTTCTGTGATTTTTGGTTTCGGTTTATCCATTACTCATTTAAGTAAGCTTTTCCATTTTTGGTTCATGAAGATTCTTGAAAGTATCTGCTCCGCCATGAATCTAGTCATCTAACACTTGTTGTTGTCTAGGCTTTTGGCTTGAATATTACGCCAGATCTTTACTGAATGGATGCACCTGAAGGCGGAAAAATCCAATTGCTGCTTGTCATTCAGTTTGAATGTTCTTTCAAAGAAGTGCCAAAACAAATCAACCATATTACCAGACTTGACCCTGCCATCCCTATTGCCAAATCATATATATATATATATATAATTAAAATTGGGAACAATCTAAGTCAAAAGTTGAATTACGAAAATACCCCTTACCTATTAATTTATTTTCTTAAAATTATTTTTCCATTTAAAATCAACTTGATAACTACACCTCTTCATTTTCCTAACTTATTAAAAGTAGAAAGCTCAAAAATTTAAAATTGAATTACCATTTTACTCCTATACTAAATAAAAAAGTTATAAAATATTTTATTAATTAAATATTATATAATAATCATAAATTAAGTTGTCATTTTTCTTTCACATAAAAAGGAGAAATAAAACTTCTATTAAATTAGTAAATATAGTAAGTATATATATAAGTGGAACCAAAATATTTTTAAAATGGAATTATCAAAATGTCCATAAAATATTGAATGACATCAATTTCGTTCAATCAAATATTATTCCTACAATAATATTGTACAAGAATATAACTATACACATAGTTCAATGCATTAGGCTATTGAATATATATACACGAAAATACCCATTAATGTTTTGCCATTTATTGAAATCTTATTTATGTTTTTTTTTCTTTCTAAAATGTAAGTATATCTTCTAATAAATATAAATAAATAATAATATAGCAAATGAATGACCTAGATAAATCAAAAGACATGGAGTTATGTGTATTCAATTTCTGTAAATGCTTTATCTTCCGATTCCTAATGCAAAAAGTAAAACATCTCTTTGTAGTAATAAACATATGGAGAATTGAAAAAGTTACTTGGTATATTGAATGTTGGGTAAATTCTTTTTATCAATTCAATACAATATATTCATTTGCTAAATGCTATATATTGTGTATATATAGTGAAAAATCACAACACAACTATTCAAATTCATCAAATTATTAGATTATCAATCCTACTTTGTGTATGCGATATTTTTTCATATTCATTTTGTGTTTGTGTCTCTCTTTTCTACTTTTGCTTATGTGCTCTATTTTTGTTAGGACCGAAATAAGCAGGTATAATGCGGAAGCTAGCAAAGCAAACCTCGAAAGACCACGAGTAAGAAGACAAACGAGAAACACACCAAAAGAGACAGATTTAACGTGGTTCGGTCAATCGACTACGTCCACAAAGGAGATGAGCAATCCACTATAAATATGAGAGTACAAAATATAGAGAGAAACAACCTCATTCACTCGAAATACAAGGAGGTACACAAAATTCTCCTCCATAACCGCAACTCTCAAAACCATAGGACTACATTGTGAATGCTAATTAAGTTAAAAGGAACAAACCTATATATATAGAGTCCTAAAACTTTTCCTACAAGAAAAGGACTAGTAAAATATTAAAACTTTTTCCTAAAAGAAAAATTTATTTACGGTAAGAAATCAGGGCAAATAAAACCCAACAATTTTTTCTATTCACATTACAAATTATTGTCTTTAATTTGACTTATTCATATATGTTTTCTGATTAGTTGAAAGTTCATCTTACTTGGGTACGCAAACGTTTGTGTCATAGTTATTTCACCTCTTGCAACATAGAAATTTGTCATGGAAATATCAAATCAGGTAAGATTACTTTCTTTTTAATTATAACTTCTTGGAGTATCACTGTATATTCTTGTTTGTGTAAATTTTGGTTAGGAATCAATTTACATAATTTAACTAATTTTTTTTTTTGTTAAATTCACAGATGATAGAACTAATAATTTTGAATTAGGCAAGGGGTACACGTACCTATAATAATTATGATTTATATACATTGATTCGATATTTGAGCAATTATTATTTTTATCACTAATAATAACTATTTTTTTTGTAGGTGTACACCAAAAAATTGACAATGATCCACTAGCTATCATAAGAAAGGTATGAGTTGATCAAATTTATGTGCAATTTTTACAAAACACAATTCACATTCGATAACAACTTCTTGACTTGTATGTGATTGTAATAAGATGGAGGCTACAGTTTCTTAGAAAGAGGGCAAAAATTTTAGAACATGAATTATTTTGAACCAATAATCGACACTTAAATTATGTGTTGTGACATATTAAAAAAAAAATTATCAAGTTAAATACTTGATATATTAAAAAAAATACATAATTAAAATTGTTCGAATATCACTTTTGAAATTCATTTGATAGCAATATTTCAGCATGATATACCTTCTAATGATAATAATCTTGATTGAATAGGCTCACCATTCATTGGTTGAGTTTGTATATTTTCTCTTCAATTACTATGCATGTTATCGCACAATGATCATGTACTAACCATCTTAAGGAAGACATAGATTGATCAAATTTCTATATAACTTTTGCAAAACACTACTCTCATTCGACAACAACTTCTTAATACGTATGCAAATGTGAAAAGGTAGAGACTACAATTTCTTAAAAAGAAGATGAAAAACTTAAGACAAGAAATATTTTGAAATCACATTTGACATTTAAATTATGAGTTATGACATATTAAACAAAAGAAACTTTTATCAAATTGAATACTTGATATATTATAGGAATTGCATAATTGAAGTTATTGGTTTGAGCTTGTATATTTCTCTTCAATTTTTGTGCAACTTATCACACGCTAATTATAATATTTTCAAAGCTCTTGTACTAATTAAGTATGAGATACATGGGCAACATACATGTTCAAGTGTATATATATATCGTTATGACAACTCCACACAATTTAGCATGGGACACACGTGCAACGCACGTGCCCACGACTAGTATTAATGAAAAAGAGAGACCAAACAACAAGCTTTAATGTTACATTATACTTTATTTCACAACACATCAAACATCCAGAGAAATCTGAGGGGTCTCTGAGCAATCTCAACAGAGGTAGGCAAACTTGGATGCGCAAGGTTCTTGAAGAAATTCACTTCAAGCAGAATGACTCTACTACCATTTATTGTGACAGCAGTTCAGCAATAAAGCTTTCCAAAAATGTTGTTCAGCAGGGCGAAGTAAACATATTGATGTCAAATTTCATTTCTTAAGGGACCTCACAAAAGATGGAGTAATTGATCTCATCTTCTGCAGAAGTGAAAATCAGATTGCTGATGTGTTTACCAAATCTCTCAAGTTAGCATCCTTCCTGAAGTTCAGAAAATTACTTGGTGTTTGCACTTTGGAAAATCACATTTAAAACAAGTTGTCTTCTGCGAGCATGTTAAACTGATAGTGTGACTTTCAGTTTAAGGGAGGGATTGTTAGTTATTGTTTTTTCTCTTTCAGTTGTTAGCTAATGTTTTAGCTGACCGAGTCTTTAGTAAATAAGTAGGTTGCTGAATAGAAATAGGAGATTCTTTTTAGTTTGTTAGTAGTTGAGTAATCGTAGGAGTTAGTGGATTGCTACGTTATTTTTTCTGTGAGTAAAACTCTATTTAAAGAGATTTAAAGAGTTCACTTGATGTACTTCAGAGGCACGATCAATTTTTGTCAATTGAATAGAATCCACGTTTTTCTTCTCATCTCTGTTTTTCCATCATGGGCAATTAACTTCTCTTTTCTTAAGTTGTTTGTTGAGTAATTAAACGAATGTTTATGGCTGTAAATAAGATCCAATTGCCACTAGAAGTGGCAATATTTCACGTGTTATATTATTTATTTATCCATATGATCATCAGAACTGAAACTAATAACCTCTATGTTTAAGGCAAATAACATTTGGAGGTTAAATTGCACTAATGGTGTAAAAGAATTATTTAAAGTGTCACCGAGTATTAGGTAATTTATGATTGTATTTGTAGCATAAACCTGGAAACAAAGATGCATTAATTTATCATAATCTGGTGATGAAATCTAGGTTAATCATATATATCTCTTGCATTATACAATTCCGAGATTTAAGACGCCAGGGTTCAGTTTATTGATCATTCCTCTGAACCACATTTTAAACAAGTAGTTTTACTACTATTGTTATGAACCAGCCTCGGTCCAATATCGATATCTATACATATGCAACACAACTAGTTATTGGGTTGAGAAGAAGCAACTTTGCAAAGTTTGGTTCGGAAGTCAGACCCAATTAACAACTAGCTAAAAGGACTACGGATGAGAAAAAAGGGATTATGCATATGTGAAGAAACTGTTTGTTCCTCTCATCTTCTTTCTAGAGTCTAAACTTCTCACTCCACTCTTATCTCTATTCTTTAATTACTTGTAACTTCAATATTTCCATTATAATTTAGTTGTAATTACTATTCTAAAGTTGTAATAATGTTTCCGTTCTTAATAATTTAGTGATCAATTCGGGTTTGGTACAACTACTATTCAGGAAAACAACTAATTACTTGTTCTAAAAAAAATCGAATGGTATTCGATACATGTGTTGCTGGGAGCACAATGGCAGAGCTAGATTTCATTAAGGGGTGTCAAAATATAAAGAAACAAATTCACAAAGAAGTCAAGGAGTGTCAATATGTAATATACATAAAAAAAAACATATTTCTACCTAGCTACACAGTGTAACTTTTCCGACAATTGACACCCCTCAAGTACATATGACTCCGCTAGTGGTGGGAGGTAGCAAGTACTGGAGAAATAGTCAAGGTGCGCCAAAGATGGGTAAGACACCACCATTATATTAAAAAATAAATGAATTGAGATATACAAATAGGTAGTCTCTGAACAATACAGTGTAATTGAAACAGAAGTATCAAAAATAAAATCAACCATATTACCAAACTTAACCCTGCCATCCCTATTGTGATGAAAAAAAGGGAACAAATAACAAGCTCTAATGTTACATTTTACTTCATTTTGTAGTCACTAATTCTGCAGCATCATACAGTATTTGAAACACATCAAACATGTCTTTCCCAAAGGCTCAAAATTGTTCCATGCTTTGCAAAGCCTTTTTGCTGACATGATATTAATTGAATGATTTTTTATGTACGAATAACTTATTAGAAACTATATACCAAATAAAATGAAGAGAGGATCCACAGGTAGAGCAATGCATGTTTTCAGAGTTAACTTTCTTTCTATATAAAAATCAGAACTTAGTAAAATAAATTGTTACATAAACAAAAAATAAATCTTCGTATGATTCATGAACATAAGTGGAATTAACAAATACTTAAGGAAGGTATGTACCATTTTCACTTTAGCTATCTCGGACATATATATATATAAATATATAACCTCATCACTAGAGAGGTCATCCCAATTTGATGTTTCGATCTAAGCAGCAGAAGAATTGGCATCAATATGACTGAAATCATTGATTTGCTCACGAATAGGGATGGTACTGTTTTCTTCAGGATCATCTTGAATGACAGCCTCTTGGAGATGAAGTGCATACTCCAATTTCCACAGAACATCACCCATTGATGGCCTATTTTTACCAGACAAAGCCAAGCATTTCACCGCTGTTTCTCCAAACTTCCTGAGGGAATCTGGTCTTATTTTGCCAATAAGATTGGGATCTATGATTCATTCCAGTTGTCCCTTCTTCAGCCACTTCATTGCCCATTCAACTAAGTAGACCTGATCCCTCGGAAGAGATGGAGCTACAACAGACCTAGCACAAAGAACTTCTAATAAAACAACACCGAAAGAATAAACATCAGATTTTTCTGTCAGTTGTAGGCTTCTAAAATATTCAGGGTCAAGGTAGCCCAAAGTTCCTTTCAAGATTGTGGTAACATGAGTTTGATAAAGCTCAGGCAGTGTCGTGGACAGTCCAAAATCAGTAATTTTTGCCACAAAATTTTCACCAAGCAATATGTTTACAGACTTGACATCACAATGTATAATTCGGCTAGTATGAAGGTAGTGCAGACCTCTGGCTACCCCGATGCATATCTCCAGCCTCTGCTCCCAGCTCATACTAGGTAGATCTGACCCATACAAATGACTCCTGAGGTTCCCATTCTCCATGTACTCATAAATTAGAGTCAACTCATTATTTTCATCACAGTATCTAATCAATGAAACCAGATGTGGATGGCAGAACTGTGAGAGAATCTCAATTTCTGTTTGGAACTCTTGAAGACCTTGTTCGGATTCAGGTGTATACCTTTTCAAGGCGACCTTTGTTCCATCACACAAAACACCCCTGTAAACCTTCCCAAATCCACCCTCTGCAATGAGAAACTTGTCATCAAAATTGTTAGTTGCTTCCTGCAAAACTACAAAAGGAACTTGAAAACTTTCAAAAGGAACGTGATAACTCATCGTATCAGTTATGTAAGTTGTTGCCTTGGAATACTTGGTGCCCATGGTGGAGTGCAACTAGTATTTGACTGGGCAAACTGCTCCTGTTTTGTTGAGCAAAATCGGAAACTCACAACTAAATCTCATGATCGGAAGGCTTCACTGTCTCAAAGTTGAAAACATATATAACAGAAGAACAAAATGAACTCCTAACAGTAGGCATGTAGATGAAAATCACAAATATATGTATACAAAACAGAAGCTTGAGGAACCTCTGATTATACCACAACTGAGGAAATTTGGAGAGAAGGCAGAGAGATTGATAGTTATTGTGGAAGAGAGAACCGAAAAGAAAATTACCTCTTCACTAATGGATTTGGACAATACTAGCGTATATTATATGTATTTAGTAAATTACTTAGTCAAATAGCTTGGTCATGATGTTCAGTAATATTTGTTAACAAAAGAATTACTCAATAATGGTTATATATTATCTTAAAATGCCATTCAACTTTATTTTTTAATAGAAAAGTTGCTCTACAATTGTAAACAGATTGAATATTATATGTAAACAGATTGAGTAATATTTTGACTTGCTCGGCGAACTTTTAAGATCTGTAGTTCCATTCTGAAAGCTGAATATATATATTTTATTGTATATGACTATGTCAAAGCAGCAAACTTCCTTTTGCCTCTTTACAATAAGAAAATGTATGAAGAACTTACTAAAAACCATATACAATATGTGTAACAGCCGGACACACCTAATAAAATGAAAGAAGGATCCACAGGTAGAGCAATTCAAGTTTTCAAAGCTAACTCTCTATATAAAAAAAACTCAGAAGACTCTTACAAAAACAAAAATATATCTTTGTATGATCCACCAACAAAAGTGGAATTAACAAACACCTGAGGATGGTATGCACCATTTTCACTTAGTTATCAACCATCAGACTTAATCAATCTCTAGAAACACCCTATTCAGCAGCACAGAGATCATCCAGATCTGAGCATCAAATGACTGAAATCATTGACTTGGAAGTCAGGGGCAGAGCTACTCTTCCCCGAGGGGGTATCAAGCAGCACTGGAGTGCTGGAAAATTACATTATATATAGGTTAATTTTGCTTTAATAAATATATATACAAGTGTTACACCAATCACTTTTTTTTTTCTTTCTAAACAACTAAAACGACATGCACATTACAGTCAAGATCATCTTAAATAACAGACTCTTGGAGACGAAGTGCATACTCCAGTTTCCACAACACATCACCCATTGATGGCCTATCTTCACTAGACAAAGCTAAGCATTTCACCGCTGTTTCACCAAATTTCCTGAGGGACTCTGGTCTTAATTTGGCTGCAAGATTGGGATCTATAATTTGTTGCCTTGCTTCCCATTAATAGATAAAGAAATCTAGTATATGACTGGGCAAGGTGCTCCTGTTTTCTACAGCAAAATCGGAAACTCACAAGTAAATCTCATGATCGGAAGGCTTCAATGTAGCAAAGTTGAAAACATATAAATAAGAAGAAAAAAAATGAACCCTAATTGACAAAAATCTAGAACTATTTGCAACAATAAATGATTGAGTAAGCATGTACATGAAAATCACAAATATATGTAAGCAAATCAGAAGCTTTAATCTTTACCAGAACTGTGGAGATTTGGAGGAGAGTGTAACAAGAGTAAGCCTAGATTGTTGAAAACGGAAGAAGAGAATAGAGAAAGGAAGAAGAGAGTAGAGAAAGATAAGATATTTTGATAATTTTTCTGTAATTCACATTGATAGTACTACGGATATAAGTAAATGACACATGTCTGCTTTCTTAACAGAATTTAGGACTGCGACTAATTAAAACTTAAGGGACTAAAACAATTTACTGAAAACTTAAATAAACTAAGTCACAAACAGACATTTGTGACAGAGAGACTGAAAAGTCTTTACTGTGCAGATAATTATTGTACGTCTTTACTTTTCATCACTTTGGGAAACGGCGTGAAAGCTCGGTCCACAATTATTGTGCTACATTTTGATTAGTTTGATTATTTTAACTATTATATTATTATTAAATTTCATACTTTTCATATGTCTAAACTTATACGCCTTCCGTCCATTATTGTTTGTCAGGTATACTAAAAATAGTTATCCAAAATTAATTGTCAATTTAAACAATCAAGAAACAAATAGTCACTTTTTTCCAATTCTGCCCTTAATAATTACATAACTACTGGTTTCAAAAAGTATTGGTCATTTTAAAGTTACAAGACTATTTTAATGTGAAAAAAGTTGTTTTTACAGTTTTCAAAAAGTACAAACCATTTTAATAGTGATTGACAGTAGAGTTATATTAGTCAAATTACACCTTATATTAAATTTTTCTTAAGAATTGTGCATAATCTTATCCTGACAAACAATAGTGGACGAAGGAGTATAAATTTAGTAACACAATATGAAACCATAAGTTCACTGGCAGATATTATGCCCCCAAAGTTTAAGTTCAGCGGCAAAAATTATGGCTTAAATTAAAAGTTCTCTAAAATTCTTGTTATATCTTGGAAAGAGGAAAAAATATTATCTAAAAAGTTGTCTAGGAAATTATTTTTGCCTAGCATAATTAGATTACAATTAAGGATACTTTGGCCATAACTTTTTGTTAAATGAGTAAGAAGGATAAAAATTTAAAAACTACAAATTTAAAAAACAAAAACAAAATTAAAGAATATCCCGAAACAAGGCTAGTGCCTGCAAAACTTTAAATTCTCTCTCTCTTCCGTTTGACCCACGTTGAGAAAAACATATATATATCTTGCACTATACAGTTCTAACAGGGATTTAGTTTGGTATAACTTACATAATTCGTAGGGATGACGGTGGGTGGGGCGGGGCGGATTGAGCTTAACCCACACAATTTTTAATCCATCTCACTCACTCCACATAACAATTTTTTTTCATTTTTAACCCGACTCACCTCGCCCCGCATAGACCCGTCTCACATGAACTTGTCCCGCATAATTTTTTTAATATTTTTTTCTAGTTAAGTTTGATACTAAAAATAAATTCATTTTTTCATTAAGTTGTATTAATTTAATAGATAATAACTTAAAATAATAATTTTAGAGGTCAATTATGAAACATGTAAAAAATTGTATTATTTATTATTGAACTATTTTCATTTACTATCTTGAATATTTTAGTAGTTTTTAAGAAATCATCTTAATAAATAATGTTCTATTACTCTTATAATATCTAAAAAATTAAAATTAAGTTTGAACCCACATAAAATCACATATACCACAACCCGCCCCGCATTAATTTTAAATAAAACTCACTTCAACCCGCCCCGTCCCGCATAGCCTTAAACCCACCCCATTGTTATTCCTAATTGATCATTGTCTGAACCACATTTTCAACTACTTTTACTATTATATTATTACTATGGTTATGAACCAGCCTCGGTCCAATATCAATATCTATACAAATGTTATACAATTAGGGACTGTTTGGTTACGATATAAGAGGGCATGTTATTCATGTATAAAACATTGTATTAGTTTTACTATATTTGGTAAAGATTTTTTATTAGGTTTAAAAGTCAACATGACTTATACTACGTTTGGTTGATAAATTCTAAATATTATATAAAAGTTATTCATGTATTTATTTTATACGGTGTTTGGTTGCTTTTTTCGTAATCCTACATAATTAATACCTATATAAGTTATGCATGATAGAAGCTGGAATAAGTTATGTGATAAATTACACATTTATCCCTATTAATTTATTTTAAAATCTTTTTTTTATTGAAACTTTCATAACTATTCTATTTTCCCAACTATTTTTGTTTCTTTTTTCTTTTTGTACATAAACAATTTTTTATTTGTTTTCATTTAAAATCAAAATATAATTTCTATTAATATTATGAATCAGAATGCATAATTTTGATAGCGCATATGCTAATTATATATTTGCATTATATATTACCAAATATATCCACATATTTAATTATCATGTATTAAAATGTAAATTTATATATAATTTATATATTTGGTATACTAAAATTGTACAAACAACACATGCAACATATTGATAGAAATTTACATTATATAAAATACGATAGTATAATGTACTTGAAATATATTGATAGTATTTTATTTTTATAAGCTTTAAACATTAAAAAAAAAACAAAGAGTAAAAAACATGGAATTCCTACATAACTAAATCTTGCATAACTAATACCCACATAACTAAACTCTGCATAACTAATACCCTGCATCACTAAATCCTACATAATTAATACCTACATAACTAAACCCTGCATAACTAATACCCTGCATCACTAAACCCTACATAATTAATACCTACATAACTAAACTCTGCATAACTCTAACCAGTATCCAAACGGCCCCTTAGTTATTTGGCCGAGAAGAAGCAACAGAATTGGAAGGTCTTAGCAAAGATTTATTTGGGATCCGGACCCAATTAACAACTAGCTAAAAGGACGACGGACGACTGACGACTGATGAGAAAGAACGGTTTGTGCATATGTGAAGAAACGTGTTCCTCTCATCTTCTTTCCAGAGTCTAAAGTTCTCACTCCATTCTTATTGTTACCCTTTAGTTACTTGTAAGTTCCTTTCTTTTTTTATGGCATTACTCTGGGAGCACATGTTTGTTAGTTGTAAATTGAAATGGTGAAGTGTTTGTACAAAGCTTGGGGGGAAGTTCATAATTGTTATACAAGTATCACACATTACCAGGAAGAGAAATCAGAGATATTTGAGTATCATCGTTTTCAATGAGACTTGAAAATATTTGAGTGCTATTTCAAGGAATAGACATGTTCATCTGTACACATCCTGAATCATTTCTGTATAATTTCTTCTGTGATTTTTGGTTTCGGTTTACCCATTACTCATTTCAGTGCTTTTCCATTTTTGGTTCATGAAGATTCTTGAGAGTATCTGCTCCGCCATGAATGTAGTCATCTAACACTTGCTGTTGTCTAGGCTTTTGGCTTGAAAATTACGCCAACTCTTTACTAAATGGATGCACCTGAAGGCAGAAGTTCAATGGAATCCATTGCTGCTTATCATTCAGTTTTGAATGTTCCTTCAAAGAAGTGCCAAAACAAATCAACCACATTACCAGACTTGACCCTGTCATCCCTATTGCCAAATATTAATGAAAAAGAGAGACCAAACAACAAGCTTTAATGTTACATTATACTTTATTTCACAACACATCAAACATCCAGAGAAATCTGAGGGGTCTCTGAGCAATCTCAGAAGAGGTAAGCAAACTTCATTTTGCCTATATTTACAACAATAAGAACTTAGTAGAAATCATATACAACATGTGAAACACTTACTCTCTTAAATAAAACTCAGAAGACTGTTACAAAAACAAAAAATAAATCTTTACATGATCCACTAACAAAGAATCATTCAGGATTATCTTGAATGATAGGCTCTTGGAGACGAAGTGCATACTCCAGTTTCCGCAGAACATCACCCATTGATGGCCTATTTTCACTAGACGAAGCTAAGCATTTCACAGCTGTTTCTCCAAACTTTCTGAGGGACTCTGGTCTTATTATGTCTGCAAGATTGGGATCTACAATTTGCTCCAACTGTCCCTTCTTCTGCGACTCTACTGCCCATTCAGCTAAACTAATCATATGTGAATGACTTATGGCAGGCCTAGCACAAAGAACTTCGAATAAAACAACACCAAAAGAATAAACATCAGATTTTTCTGTCGGTTGTCCCCTTTTAAAATATTCAGGGTCAACATAGCCTAAACTTCCTTTCACCATTGTGCTAAGATGGGTTTGATCAAGCTGCTCAAGCATTGTCTTGGATATTCCAAAATCAGTAATTTTTGCCACAAAATTTTCATCAAGCAATATGTTTGTAGACTGACATCACGATGTATAACTGCGCTGTTATGAAGGTAGTGAAGACCTCTGGCTGCCCCGATGCATATCTCCAGCCTCTGCTCCCAGCTCATTGTGGGAAGACATAGATCTGATCCATACAAATGTCTACTGAGGTTCCCATTCTCCATGTACTCAAAAATTAGAATCATCTCATTTCTTTCATCACAGTATCCTATCAATGAAATCAGATGCAGATGGTTGCAGAATGAGAGAATCTCAATTTCTGTTTGGAACTCTTCAATACCTTGTGGCGACTCAGGATTACGCCTTTTCAGGGCCACCTTTGTACCATCACGTGAAACACCCCTGTAAACCTTCCCAAAGATACCCACTCCGATGAGAAACTTGTCAACAAAGTTATTAGTTGCTTCCTGCAAATCTACAAAAGGAACTCGAAAACTTTCAAAAGGAACGCGATTACTCAAATTTGAAGCATCATTTATGGAAGTTGTTGCCTTGGAATACTTGGTTCCCATGGTGGACTGCAACCATTAATTGAACTTCTCCTGACTGTTTTCTTGATCGGAAAGGTTCGCTGTTTCAAAGTTGAAAACATAGATAAGAAAAGAACAAAGTCAACCCTGATTGAGGAATGTAGAACAATTGCAAGTATATATAATTGATGAAAATCACAAATATATGTAAACAAAACAGAAGCTTGAAGAAGCTCCGATTTTAACAGAACAGTAGAGATTTGGAGAAGATGAGAAACTGAAAAGTCTTACTACTATGCAGCGATCGAGAACCAAAAAGACAAATACCTCTTCACTCATGTATTTGGGCAGTTATCTCAAACTTCACTCATCATTCGCTAAGCGACCCATACATGTTATGACAACTTTACTAACTTTTTTTTTTCAAAGTAATGGTGTTCATTATCTAGTTGTCCCTTACGAAACTTCTTGAATGTTGTCACTTTGGCAAAGTCATCTTGCTTCACCCCATCTACCTCCATCATAAAATCAACTACTTCCTGAAATTTTTTTGCTGAAGTAGCCACCTATAAAACTTGAATCAACAAATATGACCTCAATCCCTTCATAAAGCAGCGAACTCGCTCTTCCGGATTGAAGCAAAACTGAGTCGAATATCTGGATAAAGCACGAAATTTACCCTCATAGGCTGCAACCAATATCTTCCGTTGCTCTATATTCAGTAACTCATCTCTCTTCCTATTTCTCAAAGTCCGGGATATATACCTTTCCATGAAGAAGCTAGAAAATGCTGCCCAAGTCATATCTAGTGCCTTAACTGGTCGGCACGCACTCAATATGAGACTGCCACCATATTTTTGCGTCTTCCTGAAACTAGTATGTCACAACTCAACACCAAAACTCTCCACTATATTCATCTTATGAAGTAGCTCATGACAATCAACAAGAACATCATAAACATCTTCATATTCAATAGCCACGAAGAATAGGGGTTTCATCTTTAAGAACTTAATAAAAAGATAATGTTGGTCACTAGTCATTACAGGCCATGTAGTCTATCGGAGAAACATGCCTATTTCAAAGGACACATCCTCTCTTTCTGGCGTAGGTGTTTCCACTTCTACTACTTTAGTACTAACCATATGCGAAATAGAGTGAAGAAATTCAGATACCAATTTGTATCACCTAGATACCAATTGGATTCAAGTAATAGCACGAAAGAGGAAGGAATGGAGTTTTCCTATAGTCCCATAGTCTCTCGAAGAAAAGTAAAGCGTCCCCGTACCGTTCCGCAAGACTCTACTAGACATGTTCTTGTGTGATGAGATCATCGAACCTAAAGCTCTGATACCAAGTTTGTCACGACCCAAAACTAGTCATGAGTGGCACCCACACTTAACCTCTTAAGTGAGCGAACCAACAAATTCAACCCCAAATTATATCAATTGTTCAGCCATGGATAAGAACTATAATGCGGAAGCTCAAAACTTATCAAAGTAACCAATCAAATAAACCTCTAAAGTCTATTACATATTATCCCCAAAAACCTGAAAGTCATCACATCAACGACATCTGTTCTCAAAATACCAAGTCTAAGAGTATTAAAGACACCAAAATAAGTAAATAAGATGGTCTATGTCCGAAATTTAAGGACATCATGCCATGACTGAGAGAATCCAGCACGAGCTAGAAGGAATAGCTCACCCTGAAATCTGATGTGCTGGAGACTGGCTAGAGCTGAGGGCGAGTCGAAGTCGTTGGTACACTCGTTGCACTCCACAAAAGAAAAACAAAGAAAAACACAAGTAGGGCTCAGTACAGGGCAACATTTACTGAGTAGTTATCATCGGCCGACTCAAAATAGAAACTAATATGCAATGAATAATAGTATAAAATCAACTATGACACTTAGCAGGTGGCAAGCAACAAACAACATGGATCAGTGACAACAACACTAAAGTAAGTACATAATCAGTCAACAATATCAAGATCACACCTGAGGACTCAGGCCTCCAAACCAAGCTATTTTGGGAATTGAGTTCTTTGAGATTGAGTACATTACGTTATATATATATATTTATTTATTTTCTTTAATGTTACCGTGTCGGAACGTGGAACCCGATCCAATAATATCATGCCGGCTCGTGGCATCCGATCCAATAATATCATGCCGGTTCAAGATTAAAATTTCATCAAGCCTTCTTTATTCAAGGCATCACTTCGATAGAGAGGGTTCAAGATTATAAAATTTCACGGTCTCAGGATTTCAGACCAATCACAAACCACACAATCAAGTACATAGAGAACTTCACAATATCACTCAATGCATATCAATCACTATTAAGAGTCTATCTATCAAATAAAATAAACCATAACCTACCTCCACCAAAGAATCGAAGTCACGCAAACTACTTTTCCAATACTTTTCCTTTCCTCAATGCCTCCGAACCTTTCCAATCTATCAAGTATATATAATTTGTAAATTAACGAGTCTATAAGCACCCATGCTACTATATGTCTAGACCCAAAAATCATCAAACATAAATCTATATTCAAGTTTCTAAACATTGATGCCAACTAATTTATCATAACTTTAATGGTATTCAAGTAATACAATACACCTAATATTTAATTACCTATCTTAATATATTAAAACTTGATTTATAATATAATGACTAAGTAATAATATTCAAGATTAAAGCCACTGGTTACGAAACCAGTGGCAACAACTATAACCCAATCTACGGAGTACCCTCTCAAATCACGGGGAAACAAAAGAACATGCAGTACTAATTCAATTGATACACCCCTATTCCTATAAATTATTTTCAAACAATTAATGTCCAATCATTGGCCTATAATTAGCCCCCAAACCTTATGTTATATATGGCTTGACCCATTAACCACCAACTGAATTAATTATTTTAAAAAAAATACCCATAAATTAAATAATCATAGTAGAGTAATAGTTCAAAATTCTCATTTTAAATTTACGCAAAGGGTCTTTTATGAAATAAAAAGCTCTAGTACTCAAAACGACCGAATGGATCGTTACACATATACAACATGTGTAACAGCCGGACATTGACGACTTAAAGTCAGGGGCGGAACTACCCTTGCCCGAAGAGCCCTTTCGTTGGAAAATTACATTGTATATATAGGTTAACTTTGCTTTAACAAATATATAAACAACTAAAACAACATGCACATTACAGGCTTTCTTGTGTATTTACTTTTTTATATTTTGATACCCTTTAACGAAAGTCTTGGCTCCGCCTTTGCTTGCAGTCAGGATCATCTTGAATGAAGGCCTCTTGGAGATGAAGTGCATACTCCAGTTTCCACAGCACCTCTTCCATTGATGGCCTATCTACACCAGTTTCAGCTAAGCATTTCACCGCTGTTTGTCCAAACTTACTGAGGGAATCTGGTCTTATTTTGCCAACAAGATTGGGATCTATGATTCGTTCCAACTGTCCATTCTTCTGACTCTCCATTGCCCAATTAGCTAAGCTAAACATCTCCATCGGAAGAGATTGATCTACTGTAGGCCTAGCACAAACAACTTCACATAAAACAACACCGAAAGAATAAACATCAGATTTTTTTGTAAGCTTTCCCCATATAGCATATTCAGGGTCCATGTAGCCGACAGTTCCTCGAATACGGGTTTGATCAAGCTCAGTCCCTGTCTTGCATATTCCAAAATCATTAATTTTTGGCACAAAATTCTCATCAAGCAATATGTTTGAAGATTTGACATCATGATGTATAATTCCGCTGTTATGAAGGTAGTGCAGACCTCTGGCTGCCCCGATGCATATCTCCAGCCTCTGCTCCCAGCTCATACTAGGTAGATCTGACCCATACAAATGACTCCTGAGGTTCCCATTCTCCATGTAGTCATAAATTAGAATCATCTCATTTCTTTCATCACAGTATCCTATCAATGAAACCAGATGTGGATGGCTGCAGAGTGAGAGAATCTCAATTTCTGTTTGGAACTCTTTAATACCTTGTGAGGACTCAGGCTTACACCTCTTCAGGGCCACCTTTGTTCCATCACACAAAACACCCCTGTAAATCTTCCCAAAGCCACCCTCTGCAATGAAAAACTTGTCATCAAAGTTGTTAGTTGCTTCCTCCAAAGCTGCAATAGGAACTCGACTACTTTCAAAAGGAAGGCGATAAGTCGAGTTTGAAGCATCTGTTATGTAAGTTGTTGCCTTGGAATACTTGCTTCCCATTAATAGATAAAGGAGTCAACCATAGTATTTGGCCGGAAATATGTTCACAAAATCGGAAACTCACAAGTACAGGCTTCGCTATGGCAAAGTTGAAAAAATGGAGGAAACATGTAGATGAAAATCACAAATATATGATAACAGAACAGAAGCTTAAGGAAGCTGATTTTACCACAAAAATGGAGATTTGGAGGATAAGAAGACCAGAGGCTGAAAAGTCTTTACTGTTCAAGCGGGGCTTTGGATAGTTATTGTGGATGAGACAACCGTAAACACAAATACCTCTTCACCAATGTATTTCAACAACAATAAATAGAGATAAAGGGTAAAAAAACAAACCTAAATTTTTAATTTTTTGAGAAATACATCTTTTTTTTTTTTTTTTTATAGGCAGCCCTTTAAAGTTGTCCTCATATATACATTTTAATTTAGCTTTGTACCTATTAAACACTTAAATCTTAACAAATTTATACATATTTGATACAAAATACAATAAGATGAAAAATAAATATGCGTGTATTTCAAACGCCTGTACATAACAAACATACCAATAAAATGATGACACGTGGCATTGGATCCAACTTTTTAAAAAACTCTATTTAAATAATCCAAAATGAATTTTAAGAAAATAAAAATTTATTATTTTGAATTACCCTCCCCACCCCGCGTCTTCTTCTTCATGACCCATTTCCATCGCCCTTCCATTGGCGCCGACGCCGGCACCGACAGCCTAGTAAACCATCACCCGACCTCTTTCTTTTCCCCCGTTGAATCAACCCACATCTTTCTTTCCTCCATCGAATCTTACTCCTTTCATCAGCGTCGGTAGTACATCATTGTTGTCTACCAAAGCTAAATACCAATTCTCTTTCAGTTTGATAGCATCAAAACCTGTCTTTATCTTTTTCCCATTAGTATTTATCACAATTACTACAGATGATAACAAAATTTTACCCGGAAAAATCAATTCATATTTTTTCCATCGGAATGAATGGAGCTTCACTGGAATATTGAAGATGTAGATCTACATAAAAAAAGAAAGAAGGACAAAGCAGGAGGAGGAGGAGGAGGAGGAAGAAGAGGAGGAAGAGAGGGTAAGAGAAAGAGAGAGGTGGAGGGGGTGGGGTATGCTGTGTAAAAAAAAATTATGGATGAGAATGGCACAGGGAGTGTAATATTGGGCCGGGGAAGAAGACTACCCTTTTAAAAAAAAAAAACCATTTCCATTAATTTTGGTATATAAGTTGGGAAAAAAAAGAAAAAATATTAATTTCAATAGCTTTAAGTGCCTAAAGAGAGTGTAGCACACCTTTTTTGACATATCAGCATTTTGTGTCTAATAGGAATTATTTTTGAACAAATAAAGTGTACAATAGGCACAAAGATAGGTTGAGGTGTTCAAATGAAATAGCGGACAACTTTAAGGGGCTACATATGACTTAAGTCTTCCTTTACTATTCTCTTATCATGATATATGTAATATACTTTCTCTTTTATTTAAAAAAATTATTACATCATACTCTATATGGACAAAGCATTCCACCTTGACCAAAATTAAATTTTTTAGCCATTTTTTTAGTTGTTTCTTTCTCCCCGTTACTTTTTCTTCAAATTACCCTTATGCAAAGAACCTTAACCTCAACGATTCAAAATAAAATTCACAAACAAAGAAAATATAAGTCATAATTTTACTCAACGGAGGATAAAATTTGGCATGTTTTTGCTACTAATGACTTGAATAAGCTAAACTTTGTTATAAAAAAAAATTATTACTCGTTAAATTCAAAATTTGTACGCCAAGACTTTATTGAAGGGTATTTGTTTAATTTTTCAAAAGTTAAAATTTATAAAATGGAAGATTTGCAACTTTTTTTAGTTTTTTTTTAAGATAGATTGATTTTATTATTCTATTCATTTTATTTTACGTGGAGACATTTGAGTAATAAGATCAAATCTCTTATTTTTCTGTTGTATGAAAAATAAAATAAAGAAATTTACATGAACCGTTAACCGCTAAAGAAGGGAAAATAGCATATTCAAGTCATTAGCAACAATTATATGCTTCATTTTATCCTCTATTGAATAAAATTAGGACTTATATTTTTTTTTCTCATTAATTTTATTTTAAATTGTTAAGGTTATTGTTCTTTTCATAAGAATAATTAGAAGAAAAAGTAAAGGGAAAAGAGAAACAACTTAAAAAAGGATTAAAGATTTAATTTCACGAAGAGTTCCGTTAATATAAACCTAACTTATTTATATATAAAAATGGACAAAGAACAAACTTGATAATTTTTTGAATATTTAAAGGACTAAAATCGATAAATGTATAGTTAAGAGACTAAAATCGGTAAGTGTATGGTTAAGATACCAAACTTGATAAGTTTTTGAATAGTTAAAGGATTAAATCCGGTAAGTGTATAGTTAAGAAACCATTTTAGACCTACTCCTATAGTTAAGAGACTATTTATGACATTTTCTCAAATAATGTGTATTGATATAGATTATTCACTATTTATATATTATTATATACTTCCTCTGTTTAAAAAAGAGAAAATACATAAAAAAAAAAAAAAATCTTAACTTGGTAGGAGAATTTACTTTAGCACTTTAACTTTACGGATAATTTTTTACCCCCTAATCTCGTATCTAACGAATTTAAATGCACGCAAATCGCTGACATGGCAAGTGAAAAAAATGTAGGCGCGTTTGGCAAAAAAGTAAAAAGGAAAAAGATAAGTGGGTCCCATTTTTTTTCTTTTCAACCATTATTTTTCATTCTTTATCTTCCTCACACTCCACCCTTAGCTACCAGCAACCCAACACTTTCTTCTTCCCCACGGCCCACCATCCCCTGCCGCCTTCAACCACCCTTGCACCACCCCATTCTTCTTACTCGAAACACCCCCCTCCCCCTCTCTTTGTCCTTCTTCAAAACTCCCCACCCCATTTCTCCTTCTTCGAACCCCACACCCCCACCCTCTTTCTCCTGCTCCAAACCTCCCCTCTTTCACCGTCATCTTCCTCGTCTTTTTCTCCTTCATCGTTGAACCCCCACCATTTTTTTTCTTTACTTCTGATCTTTCACTCATATTAATTTTCGATTTTAAGAAGAGGATCTTATTTTTTTCAAGATATGAATCAAAATTGATATCACTAATTTTGACAATTGAAAAGAGAAGATTGTTGGTGTTGAAAATTGTTGCTTCAAAATCACTATTTAAGGCAGTGTTTGTATCAATGGTGATGAACTTGAATTTTTTTTAATGTAAGATTAATCCTCATTTTTTCCTAATTTTTTTTCTTTCTAAAATTGTTAATAAATAAAAAGAAATAAAAGAAGAACTAAAAAATTTAAATTTAAATAAGTTTCAAGGTGGCACTGGCGTGGCAGTGTTGTGGCGCTGATGTGTCGATGACATGGTGCGTGTGAGATGCACTTGCCACTTTGAGACTGATATTATAATCTTAAGGTGATATTAAATTCATTTCAAATGAGATTAGGGGGGCAAATAATTACCCGTAAAGTTAAAGTGCTAAAGTAAGTTATCCTGCCAAGTTTAGGGATTTTTTTTTTAATGTATTTTCTCTTTAAAAAATAATGATATATTTTCCTTTTTTAGTCCGTTTACAAAAATATTTTATTTCCTATTTTTATAATACTTTAATTTTAGATTTCCACGTGACATATTTAAGACATCTTAAATTTATTTTTAAAAAAATTAAAAAAAATTCCATGTAGAATGATATTTGATCCTTCTCACATGTTTTTTTCTCCTTTTTTTCTTCGGCTAATTTGAATTTATTGTTTGATGATCAAATTTATTTTTCATTAACTTTCTTGTAAAATTTATCATATATGGTCCAAATTTTTACTCTTTTCATTAGTTGAAGTACACTTTTTTTTTGACATAATACACAAATGTGCCCTTTAACTTGACTTCATTTTATATTTATGTCCTCCAATTTTGGGTGTACACTAGTAAACATTTAAACTAAAGTTGAACAAGTAGACATATGAGTTCTACGGGGCATAGTACATGTAGGACACCAGGTATGATGCAAATTGCTACGAGAGATGTAAGACGTGTGTATCTATTTATTCAACTTTATACTAATTTAAGGCATCATTTGTTTGCAGTTAACGGAGGTCTGAATCTTAATAATTCAGATTTAACATATTAAGTGCATTTGTTTTTAAGGTCTGAATCTTAATCATTCAGATTCAGTCTGTTAAGTACATTTATTTTGTTTTTTGATATGGCCTCTTAATGGGTCTTGTCTTAATGAGTCTGATTGAATCAGATCTATAATAGAGTCTTAATACCATTCAGACTTTATTAAAATCTCTTCTTGGCAAAGTTTCAAGCTTCTTGTTCTTCTTTTTCAACCAAATACCATTTTTTATCTTTTGAATAAGTAAGTTTTCATAATCTTTTACTAAATATTTATCTAATATTTTTAATATACACAATATTCTTGGGTGAATTGATATATATGAAGAACTCTCCTTGTCACAAATATTGAGTAAAATCGCCAAAACAAAAGAAAGAAAAAAAATTCCTTGTCTGCTTATTTTTGAAATTTTCACAAAAGCGTTCATTTACTGTCAAAACTTCTTTTGGAAGAAGTTATC
This sequence comes from Solanum etuberosum, assembly GCA_029582245.1. Taxonomy (NCBI): domain Eukaryota; kingdom Viridiplantae; phylum Streptophyta; class Magnoliopsida; order Solanales; family Solanaceae; genus Solanum; species Solanum etuberosum. The sequence continues at coordinate 44,314 of JAJONR010001754.1, forward strand.
ATGGTTTATGTGAAAAAATTGTTTGAGAAGACAAACAAATCATTTTTCTGGGGTGGGGGTTATAATATTATTCTTGAAACAATTTTTTAGAGAAGTTATCTTGGTTTTGGATTATAATTTTTATTGAAATAGTGTTTATTTCCTAATCTTTTAAAAAGATAAATTATGCACATTCGGATATATATTGAAAACAAACAATCTTAATCATTTAGTGATTAGACCTAGAAACAACATCTTAATATTCAGATATGTAAAGATGTGTAGTCAAATTCAGACATTTTAATCTTAAAAACAAATGAGGTTTAAATGTCTACTTGTGCACACCAAAATTGAAGGACATTATGTAAGTTAAAACCAAATTAAAGAATATTGAGTAAAATCGCCAAAACAAAAGAAAGAAAAAAAATTCCTTGTCTGCTTATTTTTGAAACTTTCACAAAAGCGTTCATTTACTGTCAAAACTTCTTTTGGAAGAAGTTATCATGGTTTATGTGAAAAAATTGTTTGAGAAGACAAACAAATCATTTTT